>OZ020286.1:5676750-5728570 GCA_963971205.1 Aethes cnicana
CCCCGGCCCGTACGAGGTGATGCGTTGGTGACCTTATATTGGGATAGAACATGAGATTCCTGAAAAAACTCATTACAAGCTGTTAACTGTTCAAACAACAACAAAGTTGGATTTGATAATAGAGTTCGAGGAAGAATTTGAGGATCTTTCTTTGGCGACATTTTTTTAACGTTCATGTGAAAAAATATACACACCCATTCAAAATTTTGCATACATCACAAAATCATACACCATAACATACACTGCTGGTGCTGGACATGATTATGTCAACTAACGATATATTTTCATCTATTTCAGTGAGGTGATTGAGGCGTGCCGCGATAGAAAAGAATATAACTTAGACTGTTCATCTCACACAGGATTAGGTAAAGTGCTGTGAAGTTGCAAATTGTATTTTAAAAATAACTTATAATTAAGTACTAAATTATTTTGATATTATGTTTAAAGACACTTCCTCACTTAAGAAGTATTTCTAATCTAGGTTAGGTAGCGTGTAAATTGGTGTGTTATAATAGAGGGATATCGACCGACTTTAATATTATGTGTATCGTATGTTTTGTCTTATTTGAGGCCTAAAAGCGTAACGAATTATTATCGTAATGAGTCCACCCATTGTGACCGCGGTTCGGTTGTTTGTCGGTACTATGGTACTGTCTAGTCAAATGAAGTTCGTAATAAATGTTTGTATCATATTATAATTTCCACAGTAAATCGATAAGATGACTGATAACGTTTAAACGAGAAACTACTGCACTTCAAATATAGATTTAATGCAATCCTAATGTGGGAAACAAAGTTTATGTATTTATCGGAACATTTAATGTCTACACAATGATTTAAAAAAATTGATCAAGTAAACAAATTTCCAGTGATGAAAAGTTAATCTGCTAGTGCTTAGTTTTTGTAATGTATTTCTTTTATTGTACACAAATTAGCTCATTTGATGAAAGTGCACTTTAAAGAGACCATTCCTGAGTGGCGGTGCGTCACGTACTCTTATGAAGCATTTTGGGAAATTGCGTTAGTGATTAATTGTAATATATAAAGTCTTGGTTTTGCACTGTCTCGTAGATCGATAAGATTTCGCTTTAATTTTAAAGCGATAGAAGTTGCAGCGGCCAACTTTCAGGTTGTGCTATTATAAAAATTGATAGAATTAATATACACAATGGTTGATTTTGCGATATATAAGATAAATTGTAATAGAGGTATATTGATTATGACATAAATTTTACGCTGTATTGTCCACGATTTTGAATCTCATGTAGAGTGCTGTCAAATATTAAACATGAAATTCATGGATAGTTTGTGATAATTATATTTTATGTAATGTGTTGGTGCATGTTTGATACAAATCCACCCAATGATTTTGAAAGGTTGCAGTGGCCATATTATAAAATGAATGTGATTCGAGTGAAAAGTAATTAGTTCTACAGGATTGAATAGTTTCCTATTTGTCATTATTGCTACGTATATTCTGTACTTGGATGAAATGATAGCAGAGGTCGGAGATGACTGTTATATTATTTACGTCACCCATGGCCGTAAAGTGTGATTTTCAGCCCGCTACGCGGAAAGAAAATCTCACTTTGTGGCCAAGGCAAGACGTAAAACTTTTGACAAACCACGGGCGGTAATTCGTAAAGCCCCAGATCGTATTATTAAGGCCCTTCGGTTCGGGTCACAAACACCTGCGATCTGGGACATTAACGAATTCACCGCCCTAGGTCTGTAATGTACTATTTATGTTAGGTTGTGGCCGCGGCCGCGCACGGAGCATCACAAAGCCGCATTTAGCTGCATCGCACTCGCTTTTCATGTCTATTTTGCACCATTACACGCTTGAGAGACAGCGCATTACATTGATCGATGTTTTCTCGACTTGAATCAGAACAGAGTGAGAAAATGCAGCTCATTTATTTAAACTTTCACTATGCAATACTAGTTTTAAGTGTTAAATTGTTTATTACGATTTATTATTTATAACGCCTTTTTTAAAATAACGAGGGATGAATGATAGAAGAGTTTTTTTTCTACCAAAGTATATTCTCCTATGTATTTTGAAAGAAAACGTAAACTACTTATGTTTCCATTAAACAGTCTTCCTTTTTGTCGTAACGATGATTGTAATTTCTCTCGGAGATGCCATGATCGCCGACCACGTACAACCGTACTAGTCTAAAGGGTTATTGTATTTAGTAAGCAAGCCTAAGGACTGAGGAGTGGTGTTCGTATTGTATAGTCGTTTCTGTGTGCATTACGTATTTAAACATAAGAGAATGCAAATCTCAAGTTGTTTTTGTTTATTACCTGTACTATTTTGATTGTAAATACATGTAACGTTAAGGGATAAAGTATATGTATAATAATAACAGAATATAAATTCACTCAACATCTACGGTGGTTTCAATTGTTTTGGGACGATTCGCTGTCGGAGGCGGCCGCTCCCCCGCAATCGCAGGATGCTTTTCTCTCTGTGGACCTGAGGTGTTTCTTGCTGTATGGTGTCTTTGGGTACCAAAACTCTACTTCGGCCTCATTGACCACGAAGCTGGCGACCCGTTGAATCGGCACCCCCGGGCCGCAAGTCGCTTGCGTCTCGCGACCCACTTCGACACTAGTCGCTTTCTCCGTCACCGTAGCACTCCCTTTATCGTACTTCTTGGATGAACACTCGCATTTAACGTCCTTAAATTTATCGCTTTTCTTCGAAGCTTTATTATTCTTACTTTTCTCGTGGTAAATCATGTGCTCCTCAATAGACATACCACTGTAGTTACTGTGGCAGTCCTTTTTATCGCTTTTGCTTTCATTACAATCGTCTACTTCCATGCGATTTTTATCCGTTCTACTGGCATTGCTGCCGGTGAAGTGAGTGCAAAAGCAAGGCTTGGCACAGGGGGCCGGTTCGGGCGGGCGCGGCGGCTCGGCCTGTGTGCCCACAGACTCCTTCGGGAACCAATTGTGGGCGCGCAATGACGGATAGAAGCAGTGAATGTCTGAGGTCGATGTCGCTCCGTCATTGTGAAACTGAAAATTAAGCAGACATAATTTTCAACAGAACGACAACTTCTGAACATACGCGACCTCTTTCAGGCAATATCGGCTTTAGACAAGCAACCTGATATTACATCAAAACAAAACATGCACATCAATGATTTGAAATCTAATTTAAGTTGTAAATATTTTAAAACCCAATTGATGAGTATACCTACTAACCTTCACCTGACAACTAGGCTTGAGTTCCGATTCGCCGTGGTTTAAGGATTGATCGATGCACACTCTTTGTGCTTGTTGACTGAATAAAGTCGTCTGATATGGTGGAAGTCTAAAAACAGAATATCGTTGAATATTGACTCTTCGCCGCCACATCAAGAGAAAAGCAATTTGCAAGCTGAAGGTTAAATTAAAAATCGACCAATCGATCTTTGTTTGGCGCAGCCTCCTAATTGAGCCTGTGACTGATGGTGTTAGGCCCCGCCCAACGAATCGAACATCGCGTCGCGCTATGATCCCTGAGCAAGGCCTAAGCAGAAAGTTGCTAAAAACAAGTGGCCTACTACTATTACAGCCTATTTGCGTCCCACTGCTGGGCACAGACCTCTCATCACGAGAGGGTTTGGGCTATAGTCCCCACGCGGGCCCAGTGCGGATTGGGGACTTCACACACATCTTTGAATTACTTCGCAGATGCGTGCAGGTTTCCTCACGATGTTTTCCTTCACCGAAAAGCACAGTGGTTAATTCAATTTGAATTTCGCACATAAGTTAACTTAGAGGTGTGAGCCGGAATCGAACCCCTGACCCTCTGCATGAGAGGCGGTAGGTCGAACCACTAGGCCACCACGGCTTACCTTACATTAATTTATTTAAACTTTATTGCACATTAGTAAAAACCAGTACAAAAGGCTATGAACTGAACATAATAATATTATGTGTTCATAGCGAGGCTGCTTGTAACGTGCTTAAGGACGGGGTAGGTTGGCGCGTGGGTGGGTCATGCAGAGGGTCGGCGGTTCGATCCCGGCTCGCACCTGTTTTACTTATGTGCGAAATTTAATTTGAATTTAGCACTGCTTTTCGGTGAAGGAAAAAAATCGTGACGAAACCTGCACGCAGTGGCGAAGTAATTCAAGGATGTGTGTGAAGTCCCTTATAGGCGCTGGGCCGTACAGCTCAAACCCTCTCGTGAGAGGAGACCGCATATAGGTTGTGGTGGTAGGGTAGGTTGGCACGTGGTGGAAGATGAACTTACGGGATCGGTATGCTGCGTATGAACCAGGCGTCGGGGCAGCTGGTCCAAGGGCTGCAGAAGGGCGGACGGCGAGGCACGAAGTAGAGCTGCACGCCGCCGTCCGGCAGCGGCACCGACGCCACGTCGCCCTCGCCGATCACGGGCGGGCTAGGACCCGGCGCCGGCGGCGTTGGGACTGCATCTGGCGCCCGGAATCGGATTGACGTCATGGGCGTAGCGAGGTACGGACAGGGGGGCCGCTGCCCCTCCCCTGGATCTTGGTCTTCCCATACAAAATGCCCCGAACCCCCCCCCCCGAGGGGTGTGTGCCTGTCCCCCCTGGGTGAGAACCTCGCTACGCCCATGATTGACGTGAGGCGCACCAGCGGCGGGTTTAGTTGCGTGAATAACTAGCAATTCCAAACAATACAAAATTACAGGACTGGTGAGCTCGGACTGTACTTACTGACGGCGTTTCTACTGCAACTGACGCCCGGAATAATAGATTGATGAAGAATTGCGAAACTTAAGTGGCAGTGGGCGGGGCACATTGCTCGCAGGACCTGATGGCCGATGGGGCCAGAAAGTTCTAGTGGCATCCGCGAACTGGGAGGCGAGCTGTCGGTAGACCTCCAGCAAGATGGAGCGACAACCTCGTAACGGTCACGGGAAACTAGTGGAAGCGAGTAGCACAGGACCGGTCTGAGCGCTTGCAAATCACCACAGATTATCCCAAATTAACATTCAACAATATTACAGGGTAACATTGAAGGAAAAGCTAAATACGGGTTCAAATCAAATCAAATTTTAATAGTTTCGCAGATGCGTGTAGGTTTTCATTTTGCCTGCTTCTCTCTCCATCTACCTTATTCGAAACTAGCTGAACGGAGCATAGAGGTTAGCAGAATAGTACTGAATTACAATAAATAATCAAATATATACTTACAATTATTGTATGCATTGTTGTAAGGGAATGGTGGCGTGCTATTCGGATACCCACAGGTAGGCGGGTAGTACTGCATCACTGTTTTCTTGCATACTACTGTAAACTAGGATATTATTATTCTATTGTACTATTGTTTGGGACATGGTGGGAGGGTTTTATTATTAATCCGGTAAAGTTCCCATTTTTATTTATTTCGTTGTTGACATACTGACAATGCTGTGACAGTGAGCATTGATTTTTTTTTAATGATAGGAAATAGCTAGGAGTGGGATGTGTAAGACTTAATTAAAGAGATAGCAGTTTCAGTAACATTTATCGTTTCACAAGTTTATTTCATAAGAATCTCCGTTTATACATAACCGTCCAAAATTAAATGCGCTACATAGTAGCGTTAATCTGAGCATTAGTATCACATAAAAATAAGTTAGTTCCTTATTCACTAAATCAGTCAGTGTAGTGCTAGTATCAGCTGAAGACGGCGTTTCTGATGTGGAAGTTGACGATGTACTCGGCGTTGGTTCGCTGCACGCTGATGGCGAAGGGGTCGGTGGGGTGGAAGGTGAACGCCACGAGCCGCCGCGCGCTGGCCGGCACCGACTGTCCCAGCACGCCCGCATAAATCTTGAACTTCAACAGCCCAGAATCCCTCGCGTAAAACCTGTAATAAAATTTTGGTTTACGGACGATACTTTAAACGTGATAATGCCACGTAACACTACAACGCTACTATTGCGTCATGTTCTTTCGCGGGCGCAGCCGGCGTTCATCAATTTGTAAGACGTTATCACGTCAAAAACTAGGCAATTCAGCTGATCCTTGCTTTTTTAGGGTTCCGAAGTCCACAACAAGGAACCCTTATAGTTTCGCCATGTCCGTCCGTCCGTCCGTCTGTCCGCACTATTGCTCGGAGATGCTTAGTTCTAGATAGCTGTAATTTGGCATGAATATAGATATTAGCTACGCTGACAAAGTGGTACAATAAAATATTGAAATATATATTTTTTATAGGGTACCTCCCCTACTCACTCGTAAAGTGGGGATGTAATTTTGTTTTCTTGCGTACCCCATGGTGCGGCATATCGTTGAATAGGTCTTGAAAAAATATTGTGGGCTTGTTAAAATCATTTTTTGATTAAGTGAAACGTAGTTGAAAGGAAAACTATCACAGCTAAGTAGGCTCTACAAACTTACGAGTCATAGTCGACCAACTTATGAAATGATTAAAAAACCAATGATTTTTCTCGAGCGGCAGGGGCGTCAGGCGGGCACGGGCTAGCTAGATGCTAATAAGTCTTAGAAAGGTACTGTGGGCATCGTCAACTTCGGAACCCTATACTTTGCGCGTGGCCCGACACGCACTTGGCCGGTTTTTATACTATAAGAGGGCTTCAGACAATCAGATTAGCTACTTGATGGAAGATAGTCATCGTCGCCTACGGACAAGTGCTACACTAGACGAGTTGCCAATGCGTTGCGAGCCTTTAAGGGCTCTATTTATTATTGCTTTCATTAAACGCAAAACTTTGACATGAATGCTTACCGAATTGGATACTCCCCATATGCTTTCGGTCGCTCCATAACTGACACCCATTTATCATCATAACTAAACAATCCTAAATCTAAATAAGGAGATCCACTGTATGACTGTGCGCTTATTGGAAGCTGAGCCAGTATCCTCTTTGTTGCTTCTGTCCGTCCCCCGTAAATAGCTCTTACTATTGTCTGTTTAAACCTCTGTTGTGTCAATCTAGCATACAAGTTGTTTGAAGGTGAACATGTGAACTGCGAGTCTGCACACAGTCTGGCATTTCTGAAGCAGTCACAGTAGTTTTCAAAGAGCTGTAACAGCCCCTCAGATGTGTTTTCGAATATTTCCAATATTTTGCTTTGACTTATGTTGTAGATTACAAAAAATGATGACTGGCTATTAGGCTCAGCCACTCTCAGTGTGACTACTTCTTCACTGGCATATTTGATGAACAGGTGATCTTCATCTAGTAACTGCATTTTCCACATCCTCAAACTTTTAAACATGTCAAAATATTTATAAAACTTTCTCAATTCCAAAGGGTCCTTTGTTTCATCACTAATCGCTTTTGCTCTCTTGAAGAGAAACACAAGTAATCTATGCTTAAGGCTATTTATTGTCTCTTCATGGAAAGGTCTTTCATTTGCAAGTGGGGCAAATACTGAATTAACGAGAAAAGGATCATCATCGTAACAAAATCTGCCGATTCTTCTTATTTCTATCAGCATGCCTTCAACTATTTGGAACAGGTGAATGGTCTGGTGCTGTACAGACAACACAGCTAGCACTTCCTTGTAGAGGTATATGCCTTGGTTGTGTGATAGGTATATTTTATCAATTCTAAAATGCTTTGTATCACATAGTTTTCCATGATGCAAATCTACCAAATGTAGGGAGTAATCTTCCAGTGCCGACCTGTGAAAAATAGGATTATAGGATAGGTAAAAATAACAAACTTACAATATTTATTTGGAGATGTAAGGGAATTAAAAAAAATATGCCATGTATCAAAAGGAATTTCACATATTGCTTACCTGATAGTTGGAGTTACTGCTTCGTTGTTACTATGTATATAGTAGAAATGCGGTCTCAAATCATCAGGAATATGGGCTGCAGAGCCGATGATTACGTATCTGCCATCTTCGGTGAATAGGCTGCATTCTCGGTTCAGCTGTTGCTCCATGAGAGGGTGAGGGCCGGCTGGCCTCTCTGGCGTAAATGCCCCTCTTTGTTGGCAAACGTTTACTGTAAATTTTGGCTACCGAAGCAAAAACAATAATGAAATTAAAGTTAAATATTTCTTATCTTAAATTAATTAATAGTAATATTAAGGGCTTACCCTGAAAAATCTATAAAATATGTGTGTCCTGATTCTATAGTGCGCATCGGCATCTGCATTTAACAAGTCCATGGGATAGCCAGCAACCAAGTCCCCAGCTGCTGAAGCTCCTCGATACTCGTATATCTAACACAGTAAAATAAAAAATTAATACATGAAAACACTATAACCTACATATCCACAAGTATAAACTCACTTCAAGCGATGTTTGGTCAGCAGAAAACGCTATAAAATGTTTCCCATCAGGACTAAACTTTCTCAGAAAACAGGGAGGTTTTTCAACATTGACTATCGTCAAATTAGGAAACACGTTTTGATAGAATTCTCTAGCAACATGGAAATGAGAACCCGGTTTCCTAGACCCATATATTTCCCTGTCCATCAGTCTAACTACAATGTTTTGGGGTTTGATTTTTCTTGGTACAATTTTCTCTGTACAAATGAATTCTTCTTCATTGAGAGTACCTGGCGGTATATCTTCATAGTATACATGGCTTGTACTTGTGGATGCCGTACTCATTGTAACTAGAACTAGTCAACAATAATTAAATTTCTGGTATAAAGAATAAACCAGAGGCAACTTATGTTGACTTCTCGCACCTTTTGACTGATACAGACAGATTGACAGCCAACACGCCAAATGTCTTTTTTTTTTAGCCGTTCAAGTCACCAAATAAAACGGTGCTCTGCTCTTGCTCATTGGCTTTTGGTGATACTTAAAAACCGGTATCACATTGTAATGGTTACATCCCTGATTTTACGCCGATGAAAAAAAACATCATGTCAAATTTTGAATTTACCATCGTTTTGAGTTGATTTCGAAAGGCCAACGCGCTTGTTGATATTGAAGTGAAATGTGTGTGCAGTGCAGTTATTATATTACATAAGGTATACGTATAATGAAATAGTCGTTATATGTATTGGTTTAAAAAAGTTACATTCGCAATGGAAGAGCCTACATTACGTTATGAAAAAATTGATTTCCTTGGAGAAGGACAGGTATGTATTCGTTATAAATTTATTTCCCAGTAGTATTTACAAATCGTAATTGATAGCTAGCTTTGAAGTTAGTCAGACTTATTCGTCAAGGCTTCATAGAAGTAATGATGTGTATTTCCTTACAATTTATAACCTCAAACTGTTGTTTTCATTGCTTTCAGTTCGCTACAGTGTACAAGGCTAGAGATGTAAAAAGTGATAAAATAGTGGCCGTGAAGAAGATAAAAATTGGCTCTCGCTTAGAAGCTCAAGATGGCATTAATCGCACTGCACTCAGGGAAATAAAGCTGTTGCAGGAACTACAGCATATCAACCTGATCGGGCTTTTAGGTAGTAAATTCCAAGTTTTCTTGTGATACAGACAGTAATGGTACATTCTAGTGAAAAATTTCTAAAACAAATGCTTTTATGTTACAGATGTTTTTGGTCAAAAATCAAATGTTTCTTTAGTGTTTGACTTTATGGACACAGATTTAGAGATAATAGTTAAGGACAATAACATTGTTCTCACACCCGCCAATGTTAAGGCATATATGATCATGACTTTGAAAGGTAAGGTGTCTAAATTTAATAACGGTCATTACAAATAAGTTCTTCTGATATATGAATTTGATAACAAAAATTGTCTTAGGCTTTAAACTCTACAAGGTGTTCATGTTGATATGCGTTAACTTCGGCATAGTACTTGGTACATTAACAGAAACAATACTGTAAATGAATTTTAAGTTGATATGGATTTTTTTTTTGCGGTTTCATACAAAATAATTAAATATTGCCATGACGACTAATACATAAGGCCCTTTAGAGTTACACAAAAGTTACTGTCTACTGGGAGCGAATTCTCTGACTATTCGAAATGATTTCGTAAATGACAAATCCATACAAAAATGATAGATTAGATTGAACAATTTTGTACGACATTATCACGACAAGTATGAGATGAGAGTCCTGTCAGTTTCATAATTGTCATAATGACTTGACACAAACTAAATAGCAAAACATCAAACAAACTAATTATTTTCACCTCCTTGTCATACACAAAGGAGATTTGGAAACTCTTTATTATAAAAAAATCTTTATTATAAAAAAATTAAAAGCAAATTATTAAGTAAGTAGATTTTAGAGTGGTTAAAAGTACATCAGTGATTAAATTAAGAGGGTTTATTCCGAAAGTTGGCAACATAGCATATAGCTGTGAAATGTTTCGCTGTTTTTATTAATTTCTCAGTATTGCTGAATTAAAAAGGAAGATATCATTCTATGGTTGAATGACGCGTCTCGTTTTATATTTGTTGGTTAGGCATTCAAATGATAAGATTACATTAAAATGCATGGAAACTGCTATGGAATGTTTCCAAAAGATATTACTTCCATAGTACTAAAAACTTTGTGTTACTATGATAACTGTTGCAATCCATACTTAATGTTTTATTCAACCATAGAGCGATAATTCATGTTTTCATTCAGTAATATTCAAATTAATGAAAACAGCAAAATATTTGACAGCTATTTGCAACATTGCCAACTTTCAGAGTAAACCCTCTTAAGATCTTGAATATTTAAAGAATGGTGTTAGCAAGCACCTTGGCTTCTTGGAGAAATTAAATTAACTAGGCCTGAAGAATGCTCTCTTAAAAACGCATATCGACATGAGCACCTGTATAATCAATCTTACCTCAAATCAGAATCATTCAGCACTTCCTTAACATGTCTGTATGCAATATTTTAAATTAGGGTGATTCCATGAGTGTTTCAATAGATATCAGACCCTTGCTGCTATTTCCATTAGCTTTAGATATCATTCTTTGATGGCATGTTGTAGAAGACATGATGTTAATCTTTACAACAAATTACAAAAATCCATTCTTTAAAATTTGTATCCAGGTCAAGGTTGTAGATATAAAGACAAGGAAAATATTTAAAATGAGAAAACATACTTCACTGCCCTGTTTCATTATTACCAAGTCAAATGATTTCCTTCCCTTATTTTATTAATGTTTTCTTTGTATAATACAATGATTTATTGATATATTTGATTGATTGATTTATTTTTATTTATTTATACCACTATCTTATTTCAGGCTTAGAGTACTTGCATCAAAATTGGATATTACACAGAGATCTAAAGCCAAACAATTTATTGATTAACAGAGAAGGCATTTTAAAAATTGGAGACTTTGGTTTGGCCAAGGCATTTGGGTCTCCAACCAGAATAAATACACATCAAGTTGTGACAAGATGGTACAGGTAAAGAGCATCAGAACAACATTTCCACACACCATTCTATTATTAAAAATGAAAATTATTTCATCATATTGAAACACATCGACTGCTGGACATAAGTATCTCCCAAGGCTTGTCAAGTAGTTGCCTTTCAGACTGGTCAACTCATTTATTTTACTAAAAATTGCTTTGGATGTGATTCTGTGCCTGATAAAAAAATACAGGAAATTTGCCAATGTCACATGTTGTGACTCCTAATTCAGCATGAAACTAATCTTAAATCTAGGATTAAAAACAAGGTTACTGTTTGCAGATCTCCAGAACTTCTCTTTGGAGCTAGACAGTATGGCACAGGAGTGGACATGTGGGCAATAGGCTGTATCCTAGCAGAACTGTTGCTGAGGGTCCCATTTTTACCGGGAGAGTCCGATCTTGACCAGCTGACCCGTATCTTTCAAGTATTTGGGACACCCAGTGAAGAGAATTGGCCAGTAAGTATAATTTACGAAATGCCGAATTGTATACTTGCCAAAAGGAGATTAATATATTTAAAGTATAGAAGATGCAACTTGGAAGACGTGCGGATTATGCAATAATAGTCTGCATCAACGGCTTAGTGCTTCACCGCGCGGCGCGCCCTCTAATAAGATGTGCTATAACCTTATATTTGCATAAATGTAGTCTTGTACATATCTCTTATAATAATGTTGGCTTTTTTTAGGGCATGAAGGGTCTTCCAGACTATGTCCAGTTCAAACAGTTCCCAGCACAACAGCTGAGGCATATCTTCAGTGCTGCACCAGATGATTTACTGCAGCTGCTCGAATCTCTATTAGTGCTGTTTCCGCCGCGGCGCTGTGACTGCACACAGGCGCTGCAGATGCCGTATTTCAGGTATAGTACAATCAAAAAGTCAAGCTATAGGAAACATGCAGTTAATTTGAAGTAAAACTATAGAAGGAAATGAATATAGATACATTTACGTTGCTGTTTTATCGGCACCAAATCAAATTCGCACATATCTACCTTTGCTTTCAAAGGCTATATAGCTTATGCATATAGAAAAGTCAATTTATAGCCAAATATTTAATTGTGTTTTACAGGGTGGCCCAATAAAACGTTGACAAACTATTATTAAAATATATCTTTATTAATTATGCCAATCTTTCACAACGACATTAAATAATAAACGAGCACTATTTAGGACTAAAAATAACTAACTATCTTCAAAATATCCCCCTTTGAGTTTGATACATAGGCATAAACGTTTGTTAAAATTGCCCACTATATGCCGCAGCTCCTCTTAAGGATATTTTATCCCACTCCTCAATAAGTTTTGCTTTCAGAGCGTCGATGTTTTTGTGTTGGGTAGCACAAGCCCTTGTCTCTAAGATGGACCATAAACTATATCATTGGGTTAAGGTCAGGCGAGTAAGGTGGCCACTCTTTAGACCTTATAAAACCGGGAAAATTTTCCTTGCATCGCTGCTGCATAGTAAGGGCCCTGTGAGATGGAGCAGAGTCTTGCTGGAATATCCATTGTTGGTTGCCAAAATGTTGTTGGCTCCAAGGAAGAACTACGGTTTCAAGAATGTGTCTTCTGTATGTTTCTTGGTTAATTTTGACACCTTTTTCTATAAAAACAAGGGTTGTTTTGCCCGTAGAGCAAATTCCACCCCAAACAATAACAGATTTCAGCTTTTGGCGATAAGGAATCTAACTATCTCACACTGACGATTTCCAGCTTCATGTAATTATTGCTGCACGTCGAGAAAACATTAAAATATTTCATTAAAAACAAACAGTATTAAACATGAAGTCTATTTCGAATGATGATTGATGACTGAAATGTGTGAAAATGGAACACAAAAAGAACAGAACTTTTAATGCGTTCATATTAAAAAAAAAAACTTTTTAATTTTGTCAACGTAATATTGGGCCACGGTGTAATTTGACTTCCATGCATGTGGTATAAGTACATGTTAACAATAAATAAATAAATAAATAAATTAAAAAATGTTCGATTCTGAAATGTATTAATTGTGTTTGTTTTAGCAACAAACCAGCACCAACGGTAGGAGCTAAGTTGCCAATGCCTTCCAACGTGACCAAGTTGGAGACAGAGAAACCTACCCTCAAGAGGAAACTCCTCGACAGCATAGATGGAGGTTCCCTACCGAAGAAGCTATTATTCTGAATGGATTATGCCGTAAACTAGTACAATGACAGGAGTGCAATTATACTGCGAATGTATATAAAGGAATATAAGTAGGTATTTGTTTAAGTGATTACAATTATGTTACGAGAAAGCAGGACTTTGAGCACTCAATGTGACAAATATAGGTTAAGTAATCTCTAAAGCATGCATTTATGAATTATTTGTACTGTTCCTAACTGGATAAAAAGCATTTGATACTTTTGTTGTAATGGTGAATCGTAACAAGAGGAAATGAAACGGCTCCATTGTAAACAAAAGTAAATTATATTTTGACAAGTGATTGCTTATTTTTCTATTCACCAGAATTTACAGAACAGTAACATGTAGCTATTGTCTATATGAAATCTTAACTACAATTATTTAAAAAAAGCATGTACCATTTTATTAACCGTACGATTTGTGGCGATTTTACATCATTAAGTGTCTCATAGAGAAATTGCAATATGCTTAAAAGACGATTTAAGCAATATAAGACCGCATACTAACAAGTAAAAGCTACATTTGTCATATCATATAATTATAGCAGCCATCTTAGATTGAGGCTCTAATGAACCTCTGAATTCAAAGAAGCTGAATTTTTGTGTAAGCCCTTATTTTGGCATCCATGGACATGCATAGAAGTGCGTGAAAGCGCAATAAATTCCGTCCATTTATACACACATTCACACAGACAAACTTCTATGTTTCTAATATAAGTTAGATAAAAACGATTAATAAACTAACTATTTGACGAATTCAAAAACCTTATCCGACCCTCTCGCGTTGTGGAAAGGATTGGCGAGTTTCCTCTCTCATCGCGCTCTAAGGGCCGGTTCCTATATCCATGTAACGCCTCGTTTTGCCTACGGACGGTTAAAATTTGACAGATTCTCTATGGAACAAATGTCAAAAATCAACCGTCCGTAGGCAAAACGGGGCGTTTCGTGGATATAGGAACCGGGCCTAAATCAAAAACGTATTTTCCCCTGCTGTTCAAAAGAGACATCCACGATTTGAGGGAGTGGAAGCGAGGCATTTCCATAAGACCAAATATAGGAACCTTTCACCTTGAATATCTAAGGATCCTCACTCGCGAGGATATAAGCCTTCCGAGATAGCGTTTAGAATGTAAAAGCTTTGTACAAAATTCAGCATTTCGAGGTTTACTCTAAGATGACTGCGTTATTATGCCTATCCGATTAAAGATTGCGCGAAGGCGAAGCATTCGTGATGCTGATAGTTCCATGATCTTCGACACAACAGACGGTGACACTTGGTTGTCGTATACGTATGAGCTTCGAGACTTAGTAGTACATTGGTAGCTTATCTGTAAATCAAAATAACGATGGATTAGTAAATTTATCAATTTGCCGAACAGTTGAATAGCGTCTACCACTACATGCAGACGAGGCATTAGACAAAGCTATATAAATTCGAGCCTATCGGACTGTAGTAGCGTATAACTTATTCTTCATCATTTTGCACTTTCATCAGTCAACCTTGCAGACCCATTTGCATCAACCAGAGCCCGCGAGGTCCGCTCTTTCCCAGTCTCGTCTCTCTCCCCCGCACGATTGCCTTTGATGCTCTTGATTGCTATGGTTTATTAGACTGCAAGATCTAATAGCCTGACGTCGTTACCAGCGAGCGATAACCCTGATGATTAGTGAAATCTTTTTTTTCTTTTGCACCGCGGCTAAATGTCGACTGTCCTCAAATATTGAATGCGCCTTACTGGTTCATTTCCCGAACGGCGTTAGGCGAGTCCGCGAGGCCGGCCCCGTGCGGGCTGGTCGCTTGTTCATCACCGCGTCCCGACACAGCACCTGGAGCCCTACGGATTGGAGCCTTTAACAAACTAATGTTTATGACCATCATAATCATCATTTCAGCTGAAAAACGGCCACTGCTGGACATAGGCCTCCCCCAAGGCTCGCTACTTTAACCGGTCTAAACAATGATTACGAGAAATTAGAATTAAGCAACGCCACACAACGGATTCATGTGACGAACCCACTCTTCACACGTTTCCTGTCCAGGTGCCCCCAAAAATGTATTACGCAACTGCTTGCTAGAATTCGGTCCTTCGAACATCTTCGAATGCCCCATAATTTGGACATGTGATTTATTGTCTGATGGTATTGTATGGGGACCCATCGGCCATCAGTCCTGCGAGCAATGTGCCCCGCCCACTGCCACTTAAGGTTCGCAATTCTTCGGGATATGTCGGTGACCCTAGTTCTACTGCGGATATTCTCATTTCTGATTCTATCACGCAGAGAAACCCCGAGCATAGCCCTCTCCATTGCCCTCTGGGTGACTTTGAGCCTTCTTATGAGGCCCATCGTAAGCGCCCACGATTAGGAACCATAAGTCATCACTGGCAACACACACTGGTCGAAGAATTACTTACATAGAATGTATTTCTCGATACCATAGACTTTCTTTATTTTCTATGGACATTCAGTGACTCACCGTCGCCGCAATGGTATCCGCTGGTGTTAGGTATGTGCATCTCAGTGCTGCTCTTCAAAATGGCCGTCTGTACACAAAATTTCATCTGTTCCGTCTGTAAGTCCTTACATCTAATTTTTTTTTCGTTTTTTTATTGTACGTTCGTGCAGCATAAACATTCACACTTTCTGTAGGCAAACACAATATTTTATGTTAATGTCGTGGAATAAATAAACTGTTTTAAGTTTAAATTAAATAATAAGATATGTTCGAACGCCAATTCATAGATAGAAATTTGCTAGAAAAACATTGTGTTGGCCGTCGAAACTGCGATAGCGAAAACATTCCATGAACTGGCTTCTGAACATGTCAAATAAAAATAAAAACATTTTGACTGTAATGTAACGAGATGTCTATAAAGAAAGAGGGTAAGTATATTTTTTCCATTCTGATCTTTGCTATTGTAACAAGATCGAGCATAACTAAGCTACGCTCGGAAACACCATAATTTTTTTTTTCAGAAATCTCTAGCACATGTACTTCTGTTGCAAGGAGCGACATCTGTTGGCGAAACCGAGAAACTGGTGAAAACGAACCTTAGGCGGGGTGGACACGATGGACAGGCGGCCGTAGACGCCGTACTTGCGCTCGTCCTCGGGCCTCAAGGTACCCATTTTCTTCATCACCAGGTATATCTGAAGAAAGGGCACTATTATCAGAAACTAAACGAAATAATAACCAACCCATCAGTCTATTTATTTAATAGGCTAACCAATTAAATGTTACGTCAACATGATTCGTGGTCAGGTGGTCAGTTTAAGGCATTCACTGCCACCAACGCATATATGCGTTTTGCTGACTTTCCCGCAGTGCCTCGAACGCACATGTGCGTTGCAATGTTCCCTTAATGACAGACGTGGCACCTGGTGAAAGTTCTTAAAAAGAAGTGGCAGTGAATGCGTTAAGCGACCGACAATGCAATTAATTAGAAACTAAGGTTGAAAATCAGAAATTATGACTTTTGATGTATTCCCCAGTGCTACAAACATATTATATGATGGTCTTTTATTAAGCTACTTTTCATCTAAATGTGGTTTTTAAATCCCTGATAGTAGTAATATCCAACTAGGCATGTAAGATCGGAAGTGAAGGTATTCCAGCGACTTAGCACTATTGCTATATTGAGCACTAGCTTCTGCCCGCGACTCCGCGTGGAATTCGGTCATAGCGTTCCCGCGGGAATTGGGCGTTAAATTATAACAAATGGACATGATAAAACAAAGTGACATGATATGGCATACATAGGTATCATGACCATGATAGATATATAGATTCCTTTTGTTTTTTTTTCTGTATGATGATTATATCTGGCTGTTTTATTGATTTTTTGCTATTGCTACATTTGCTATTTTTGAGGGAATGAGAGACCTGTTCGAGCATTCCGTAGCTCCGGATGAGAAAATCTCTCTGCGCAAGCAAATTGATCCGTTCACGCTCTTCTTTCTCGACGATCGGGTCGGGTTCATACGAGCATAAGACGTATGTTGGCTTCACTTCCTTTTCCTCGACCTGTAGTAAATAACTAATTATAAATATTATAATTAACCTTTCACAAAAATAAACTTGTAAAATGCTTGCACATAAGTAACACACGCAATAAGTTAACTACGTCAAACTAATTGGTGTGAGCGACACATAAGATGACTGTAGATGAAAATATACCAGGGACGCATCAAAGAAGTATAAGAAAAACGACTCTACTTTTTGCCTGCCTGCCTGCCTGCTGCTAGGTCTTTCCCCGCTAACCTGCCGCCAAATAGCAGTGCTCGCACTGTCGTGTTCTGGTAGGAGGTAAGGCAGCCGGTGAAATTCCTGACACAGAGGCATTCCATCTTAGGCCTCAGGGTAGGCAACGCATTCGAGATCTGTTTATTCATGGGGGATCATAGGATTCCGGTGTCCATGGGCCGCAGTGACCACTTACCATCAGGTGGGCTGTGCGCTCGTTTGCCCATACCAATGACATAAAAAAAGCCTCACAGGTTGCAACGGCTGCGACGATTTAGCGGTCAACTTGGCTTTTTCCTTCTCTTCTTTTTTCTTCTGCTCTCGTTCGATGCGCGCCTTGGTCTTCGCCGTTTTGTCGGTAGTGGTGGATGGAGCCACGGACGCCGTTTCCTCTCCTACTTTCTTCTCCACGTCCTTTATGGCCTTTGGTTGTGACGGTTTCTTCAAGGCCTCTGCTTTAGCTTTGGTTTGCTGAAGCCATTTGGATGAGTAAAATTATGGCTAATTATTCATATTTTTAACCCGCGTAGAGTTCCAATTACTTGGTGCTACATTTTGTCAACACCAATGTGTTGAGGTCATATCAAATGCCAAAGATACTATACTGCGTTAGCCACATTATTTGTATAAGCAAATTAAGCAAAAGCAAATTATGGCAACTGAAAACTGAAAAGCCTGTCGGAATATATTGACGCAATGTTGTAAGTAAATAGCCGGTTTTTGCCTTCGCTAATGCGAAGGCATACCCCATGAATTTCACAACCAGAAGCGAGAAAATGTGACCGTGTTGCATCAAGCACATTCTTAAGAAAGAACTCGCCAACGACGCCAACGTGAAGTATAGCCGCCGAGTTATCTTCTCCATTTAACGAACGCAGCTTAGTTGACGGACGGTTTGACGCCAATCCACCCTCTGACTTGAGAGAAAGTTCAAAATGGACTAAGGTTAACTAAACACACGGCCAAATGTTGCAAATACCTGGAACTCCTCCCTCTGTAGGCGGGTGCAGTCGCCGCGAGCTCGCGACGACGCCGTGCCCGTATAAAGGGACCCAGAGGGCTGTTGGAACAGGCTCGCGTATTGCTCGCCCACCGGATACACGCGTCTGAAAGTCAACCGTGTCTCATGGAGATATAATAAAGGATGAAAATTCCGACAACTTAGGCTTCGCGTGTCAATAAAACCTTCAGCGTGAGCAACAATAGGTGGTCTGTAGAAAGAACTAAGTAGATATCAGTACGCCAGCCGCAGGGATTGCGTATTCATAGTCTATGAAACTAAAGTAGTTTAGAGTCAATGCTACTTTTGCATTAGGCTAATTAGATGCAATAGTTATAGCGGTTATTCATAGGTTAAGTTAAGGCCGTTCATAGACCCAGCTCAGCCGTCACTGTCACTCGTGGGACGAGTGAAAGAGAAAGCGCTACGCACAGAACGCCCGATTTAGTTACTTTTTAACACGTTTTAATTTCTATAAAAATACCGTCTAAAAACATGGCATTTATAAAGCTGTCAATGTATGCATATAATATGGATATTTTTTCTGTTATATTTAGTTTTACACTGTTTGATATAGTAAACTGGAGTAAAATTGGCTTAAATGTCCGAGTTAGAGGTTACTTTGGAATGAAGTTGTATCGAGCGAAGTTTCGTGAAACGTGTAACGAAAGCTGTCAATGTAAGGATGATATAATCAAATATAACATATGTTTTTTTCATATTTTTAACTTTAAACATTTCTTAGAAAAGTATGATCTTAAATGAGCAATTTGACGATGCTGGGTCAGGGAACGGCCTTAATGGATTATGTTGTTGTCTATTCATCGGCCGTTCATACATTACTATGTCCTCGGATAACTCAGAGTTATCCTCGGATAACTTAGAGTGTATGAATTTAGAGAGTTAATAACTCTCACCGAAATCGGGGTTTGGGAAAATGATCATAATAGTGGAAATATTTTACGCACCTGAAATTACCCAAATGTGTTTCTTCCCATTGTATCTGTGTTTGCCAAGGGCTTTTTTCTGGTTCCCTTTCTTCACCTTGAGCATATTCTGCATATCTGTACAAAGTAGAATTGTTGAATTCATATTAAATAATGATAACCTTACATTTGTTTGCCGCATACTATTGGTTGGTATTTTGGTAACTGATAACTATGTCACAGTACCTACCTATATCTAGACAAATCTTTAAATTTTCCAGAATATACCGTTTTCTGATCTCAAACATATACTCCGATGCTTAAAAATCTAACTACTCTAGATGGTGTTGAACCTCATTCCTTTACAATAAGGGGCTAACTTGTTGGTCTGCAGCAGCCGGTCGCGGATGCGTTTTCTGTCCTCCTCTAGGACACGTTTCTTGTCGCACTGCCAGATGTTGAGCATCGTGAACGTGTCCGTCAAAAGACATTCCTTCACCTCGCGGTCTAGGGGCGTGTCCGTGTGGAAACTCGGCGAGTGGTTCACCTGTTGGGAGTAACTTTGCTTCAACGCTTTTAGCCCCAAATCCCACTAGAGGAGTCTATCTTCTATGCGCTCGGGAATTGTAACTTTGGAAGAAAGCTTGATATGGCACAGTCAAAGTTTTCGAAGACTACCTCATCAGGCGAAAGACTTGCACTGCTGGACATAGGCCTCCCCAAAGTCTCGCCACTACCAAACCAAGGCTAAAGCGGAGGCTTTGAAGAAGACTACCTACTGGAAATTGAAATAGGTCCGTTGAAACAAAATTTACTTGCCTCCAAAATGTAGGGGTGCAGCTTGTGATCCAAGAGTATGTCGAATCCGAGTATTTCGAAGCAGGCGTGTACCTGGGAATATAGAAAGTTTAGTCTGAATACCTATACTGATGACTAATGGTATCAATGATAATTAATTAAACTATTAAAAATAGATATGACGAAAAAATTAAGCCAAGGTAGAGTACATTGAAAGCAGATACGTTAAAAATGTAAGTGGTCAAAATATAACACATATTCTTGAAGGTTGCCCTTAATCTCGTCTGATAAAATAAATAATGAATATGATTAATAATCTAATAAATGTCAAGTAGTTCCAATATTATTAGCAGGTTCTTATTCTACAATACTAAAACAATGGCATAATACTTAACTAAGGCGAAACACGTTTGAATAAGTAGATACGAGGTTGAGCAGTAAGTAGTGTAATGTTCCTTGAAGTCAAGGCAACAGTAAATTACAGAACTACTGAAAACTATCGAAATGTTCTCAAACGCAGATTCAATAAGGCGTATTCGCAGTATGCGCACCCCGTAGTCCGCACTTCGGAATACTGGATTTTTAGGGTTCCGAAGTCCACAAGGAACCCTTATAGTTTCGCCATGTCCGTCCGTCCGTCCGTCCGTCCGTCCGTCCGTCCGTCTGTCCGCACTATTGCTCGGAGATGATTAGGTCTAGAGAGCTGTAATTTGGCATGAATATGCATATTAGTTACGCTGACAAAGTGGTACAATAAAATTTTGAAATATATTTTTTTATAGGGTACCTCCCCTACTCGTAAAGTGGGGATGTAATTTTTTTTTCTTGCGTACCCCATGGTGCGGCATATCGTTGAATAGGTCTTAAAAAAATATTGTGGGTTTGTTAAACCATTTTTTGATTAAGTGATGCGTTTGTGAAATATTAAGCTCTAAAGTGCTATTTTTTGTTAGAGTCACGTGTCCCCCCCCCCCCCTGCCAGCTAAATGGTGGTATTTGGATGGCTGAAAAAAATCACGGTTGTGGCATATATAACGTAGTTGAAAGGAAAACTATCAGAGCTAAGTAGGCTGTACAAACTTACGAGTAATAGTCGACCAACTTATAATGATGATTTTTCTCGAGCGGCAGGGGCGTCGGGCGGGCACGTCATACCACAGGCTAGCTAGATGCTAATAAGTCTTAGAAAGGTACTCTGGGCATCCTCAACTTCGGAACCCTATAATTTGCGCGTGGCCCGACACGCACTTGGCCGGTTTTTTTTTGCCTGTAGTGCCAACAAATGGAAAGGAAACCAGTAGTCCGCATCCGCGGTAAGAGGTGCGGACTAGTGGGAATTCGCAGTGCTTCAATTTTGTCAAGAAACGACGGTGCGAACATGAGTGGTAAGTTTTATAATATAACCATATCGTGCGAGGGGAAACAGGCGTGGTAGCTGTGCTTGAGGATCGGCCAGGCGGATATGATGGTCTTCACGATCACTTGGTCGATGGAGTGCCACAGGCGGTCCAGATCGATGCCTTGCGAGAGCAGGATCTTGTTCAACGTTGAAATCTTGCTGACGCCCCGGAAATTCATTAAACGTTGTACTAAACTTTAGTCACCTACCTAAATGCTCTAGGTGCCCAAGTGCAGGGTTTAAAATTAGGTTAGCAAGTGAAGATAAATTTTAGGCGATACACATGTCAAATTTTTGTCATGGACTTTTAGTTCGATCTCTATTATAAGTTACTTTTATACTATACTAAATTGAATCTTATGTTTGTAACGGTTCAATATCGTACGCAAGAGTTGTTATATAATAGAACGTCAGACCATTTGGAAATTGATCGCCATACGAAATTGAACCATAACTATGAAAAACAAATATTCACTTTCGTACAGAGGCCACTAGTAATCGAATACCATCAAACCAATGGCCAATCACGATTGCCCACTGGACGGTTAGGTTTTACATTTGTTTGTAATTTCATATTTCTGAGCTGGTTCAATCAGTGCATCAGTCACTTATTAAAAAGCAGCCTCTCTTTCTAGTAGCTGCACTGACTACTCCAGATTCCAGCGAAAAAGTGCATAAAATTAAATAGGAAACCAATCTCAAACTAAAATTTTGAATTATAAATATTCCGAATACTTAAGCCAATTGGTGCTACAGTGTTGCTTGGGAGCCATCTATATCGTCAGCATCACGGGGAAAAATATACATTTTATCAGATTATTAATAGTCATAAATGTGAAATAAACGAAATTGTAACTACCGTTTACTGCCCGCTTCCGAGTCGTAAACATAAGTGCGACTGTGTTTATTCAGGGCGTAATTTGTCAGATGCATGAACACGTTTGTGGTGTTGTTCACGTTTGGATCCGCGTATCTGCTTGTTGCGAATCTGGAATGATTATAAAATAGACATAAAAATGTTTTGAGAAAATTCTCTAGATCTTGTTAGATAGAACAAAAGAGAAGTGGTGTACCAGTCAGTATAGAAAGTATACCTGACGAGGCCTTCGTTATAGACAAAAATCCTGAGAGGATCGCACGACGTTATAAGAGTGTAAACCCTTATGTCGAATTTGTAACCATCCACTAAATATGGCTTGGAGAGATAAACCTGAAATTAATCGTAAACTTAACTTTAATTCCATGAAATGCTTATCTCTTACTACACAAAACAAGTTTTTAGGCGCCACGGCGTTTTATTACCTAATTCGAAAAATAGGATTATCCAATTCGAAAAATTACCTGGCATATTAGTTTATCCGTGGGTTTGATTTCTTTGAGCGATTTAGACAAGTATATGCCGCGCCCTTGACTTCCGCATTCAGGTTTTATGATGAAAGTTTTGTTTTTACGCGATTTACTGTAGTTCAAAGCTTCGCCGAAACTGAAAAGAAAATTTTACGAAGTCGCCACTATGCTTTATTCACGTTTGCCAACGGTGAATGAAATACTCACTCGGCCGGGAGGCACCAGGTTTTAGGAAAGAAGTTGTATTCTTTGGGGTATATTTTTTGCATTCTGTTCAAGTTTCGGGCGAGTAGGTCTTTCCTGTAACAATGGAGTCATTGAAATAGTAGTTGAGCGCTGCGACAGACGACTGAAAGTCTCAAGGTTAGTAGTATGTAAGTTACTGCTTCTGGCACACGGTTTCAGAACCCTGCGGAGCAGAAAATTTTCATGTTTTTTTTTTACTTTGTCTTGAAAAAAAAAACGATTTTGATTTATGAAGGTTTTTTTTGTATGTTTTTCTAAGTAGATTTTTTTTTAAGTGGACTGTTCTCACAGTTTTTTTAGTTTGTTGATTTATGGCCGTGCACTATACAATGCAGGTAGAGACATGTGTTTCTTATGTGACAGGTGCATTTCATTGGTTCTGTTTTTTTTTTCCCATCGCTTTTTTTTTAAGTACTACGAATTTTTTGATCGTTTATTTTATTCAATAGCACCGCACGTTTTTTGGTATTTCTCGCAGTAAAGCTATTACGATATATCATTGAAAAATTTATGTGGGTTGGGAGAATGAAAAGAACATAAGTAAAATTGAAAAATACGTTTGTTGATTTGTGACCACCGGCTATACAATGCAGATACACCTTACGTGTCAGGTGCGTTCTATCGTTGTTTTTATAAGCATTCTTAGAATTTATAATCGCTAGTTTTGGCTTTTTCTCACGGTAAAGGTATTCACACGCTCTGAGAGTATGAAAATACAGATAAATATCCGCATTTATTATCAAATGTCATGTCCTATTGAAGATTATAATTAAAACGAAATAAAGCTAAGCAGATTCAAACTGGTTAGTACGTGTCGTTTGGTGCCACAAACAGATGTTTCTTTGCAGGTTGAAACACGTCCCGTTTATTTTATCATATAGGCACTGCGTTATGAAAACTGGTTACGACTTGTCGCTTTATACCACGAGCAGGTGTTGGTGTTCTATTCAACATTTTTTTGTCTTATCTACGACATATATGAGCGTGTAGGGTGTGTATGTGTGAGTATGTGCGTGTTCTCAATAAAAGCGGAACTCCGACAGACAGCGCCATCATTCGTTCAGATTGCTTCGTCCACATAATAGTAACAACGGTGCTTGAAGTGATTAAATTTATCATAGTACATATTGTACGTGTAGTACATTGTTGTGGGTTTTAAGTTCTAAACGGTGTGTCTACGTCTTAGACTGCTGCGTGCTGCTGCCACGAGTTAAAATGGAGGTAAGTTTCAAAACTATGTACATACACCAAACATTGTCTGTTTTCTATTTGTATAAAACCTCTCATGGATTTTTTTCTGTTTGTTTTAGATATTAAACGAGAACTCTATTGATTACCCAATAAAAAAATATTATTACAGTAATTTGACTGATGATGAAGGCCAAGATATTGAACCACCTAAAATCCAAGCCCAAAAACGAACCAACAACATAGATGTATTTTTTGATAAGCCCAGAAAGAGGCAGGCTACGGAATACTCATCTACTGTTGCTCAATCTGCAAATGGAGGTACAAATTATATATCTTGTCGAGTAGATGATGTCTCAAAGAGCACTCATCTTGTTAAAATCGATGTCTACGATTTGAAAAAGCTACGTGGTATTCCAAATGATCAACACTGGAAATTTGCGGACACTAGAATCAAATACTACACTAAGTGCGAAGACGATGACTATTATTCCAACACAAAAGAATTAATTTACAAGATTACAAAACATATTGCAACTAAAAACGATTGCAAAAAATATTTCATCGACGGAAAGAAAAAAGCCATAACTTAAAACCCAAGCCCACCCACATGGCGCCCTTTCCCCCACCGACTGACAACTGAATTTTATCTATATAAGCAACACAGAACGAGCCACACCGCATCGATATCAAAAACCGTGGAAGTCGTGCAATACCAATATGGATCTTCAAAACTCGCTTTATGACGAAGAGCTGTACAACCGTTGCGAGGACCTCTCGGATCTGAATAACTCATTTTTCGATAAAGAACTTTATGAACACTGCGAAAAAGTCGAGAATCCCCCAAAAAAATTGTAAGTATAAAAATTTGAAACACGTTTGAACGTGTTATACTTTGAAGTTAGCCAACAGTGGGGAGAGAAATCCCAATATAAGCATTAATCTCAGCGAAATGCCCCGTAGTTGTCAATATAATGTCGTTGACTAGTGAAGATATTAAAATGTTCAGCAAATCAGTGCTATTAAATAGTTTTCATAAATATTTAAGATTGTGGTTTATCAGTGGGAAACTTGATGCAACAATAGCTCAAGATCCCGATATCAAACCGTATATCACGCCGTGCAGTGGACACTTTACTAATATTAAATTGATCAATTCAAATTACGATGAGATAGATGGTGTATTACCCATGGAAGCATATTGTTCTATTTGTCAATCAAATTAGGTAATACTATGCTGAAAATTATTAGTTTTTTTATCGGATTTTAATAGGTACATCTATATACGTTTTTATTTTTATTTTCAGAACTGTTACACGCGGACTCAAGAGAAAACGTGTATCTGAAGATGTTTTTCAACCTCGTGGTTCGTCTACTCCAGCACAACAATTACAAGTTGAAGGGACCCCGCAACCATCAACTTCTCGGAACACAGATGAACCACCACCGAGTTATATTGCTGAGGACACCATCGAGTGCACAACTTGTCAACGGGAGGTTTCAAGAAGGTATTATGCACAGCATTTAAGGAGTAATATCCATAAAAATGCTTGCATGAGATTTGAACATTCTTACCCTAATGTTGAATTGATAGAAACTGCGTTTGGAAATAGGTTGCTAACTTATAGGATAAATTCAGTCCAGGAAAAAGAAACCGACTTTAAATTTCAAACACCGGAAATATTTTTTGAGGGCATTAAAGAAACGTTAAATAAATTAATAGACGATACTATTAATCAGTTAACCATTTTCAAGGTTAGTTTTATTTTGCATGCGGAATTTGTTCAAGAAACTAAAGGAATCAACAATTTTTTCGATTTTAATGTGTTGAGTTGGACCATATGCAGAGGTGATGATAGTGAAACTTTTTTTGAAAATTTAAAAAGTACAATCATTAATAAAATTTCAAATTTCGAAAAAAAAGATAGTGGTTGGAGTCTTAGACATATTAAATACATAGACATGAACGTTAACCAATTCAATCCGTTGCGAGGTTCATCGTTCATTGATCTGCCACATGATATTAAAACAAAAAAAGCTATCATAAACGTACAAAATCATGACCACGAGTGTTTAAAATGGGCACTTCTTTCAGCATTGTATCCGGTGAAGGATAATCCACACAGAGTATCGTCATATTTTAAACACCAAAATGAAGTAAAATTTGGTGACATTCCATTTCCTATTAAATTAACTGATGTACATAGAGTAGAAAAATTAAATGATATTAGTATAAATGTATTTGGATTAAGTTATATTGAAAACTCTAAATCACACGAAGTAATTGGTCCACTCCACTTCACTAAAGCTAGGAAATCAAAGCATATAAATTTACTTTATATATCAAAAGGTAGTCAGGGACATTACTGCTACATTAAAAATTTATCTCGATTAGTAAGTCGTCAAATTTCAACAACTAATTATAGTTTTCATATTTGCGATGGTTGTTTATTAGCATTTTATTCAAATGAAGAGTTAACGAATCATCAAAAAAATGATTGTAATCACGTGGTTGTACAACTCCCGAACAACGATAAGACAAAAACAAATTGGTTTGGTGAGAAAGTTTCAAATGATAGAATTATTTTTGATAAATACCAACGAAAGCTTAAATTGCCTTTCGTTGTTTATGCAGATTTTGAGGCATTTTTAAATCCAATAGCATCTTGCGATCCAGATCCATCAAAATCTTATACCAAAAATATTCAGCAACATGAAATGTACAGTTTCGGTTATTTCATTAAGTGTTCATTTGATGATAGTCTTTCTCGGTATTGTTCATATACAGGCTCAGATTGTGCTAAAGTATTTATGGATAACCTTTATAGTGACTTGGAAAAATTAAATAAATACATTCGCTTCCGGAAGAATCCAATTCCATTAAATCAGACCGATTTAGATAAAGTTTCTGAAGCCAATAATAAATGTTTTATGTGTGATAAGGACTTAAGATCTCAAAGTGTTTTCAGTTATGATTGGAATACGGGAAAATTTCGAGGAGTAGCACATAAATCTTGTGATTATAAGTTCACACCTCCCACACACATTCCAGTATTTTTTCACAATCTCAGCAATTACGATGCACATTTCATAGTAAAAGCTTTAAATTTCCGGGATGGGGCTATCGATATTATTCCTCAAAATAAAGAAAAATATATTTCATTCAGTAAACAACTGAAATTTGATAAGAGATGGTTTTCTTTAAGATTTGTTGATTCCTTCAGGTTCATGTCGAGTAGTTTGAATAGTTTAGCCAAAAATCTTCAAGAGCACCAATTTCATGAACTAAAGAAACAATACCCCAGTAATGAAGATTTTAAACTCTTGAAGCAAAAGGGAATATTTCCATATGAGTTTATGAAATCGTACGAGTGCCTTGAAGCATTATCATTACCTAGTATAAGTGATTTTTATAGTTCATTAACAGATAGCTGCATAACAGATTTGGATTACCAACACGCACAAAACGTTTGGAATCATTTCGGTTGCCAAACAATGATGGACTATTCAAACTTGTATTTAAAAACAGACGTACTTCTATTAACTGACATCTTTGAGAATTTTCGGTCAGTGTGCCTTGAAACCTATGGTCTCGATGCTGCCAATTATTTTACTGCACCTGGTCTCAGCTGGGACGCAATGCTTAAAATAACTGGAGTTGAACTAGAACTTTTAACGGATTTTGACAAAGTTTCATTTATTAAAAAAGGACTTCGAGGCGGTATATCACAATGTAGTAATAGATATGCTAAATCAAATAATTATTACATGTCTGATTATGATTCTGATCAACCGTCATCGTATCTCATTTACCTAGATGCCAATAATTTATATGGTTGGGCAATGTCACAACATCTTCCTATTGGTGAATTTGAATGGGTTGATCCTGCCACAGATTTCAGAATTTCAAACGATGCTGATTATGGTTACATTTTAGAAGTGGATTTAGAATATCCTGATTTATTGCACGATTCCCATTCAGATCTTCCATTTTGCGCTGAGCACATAGTAGTTGATGAAAGTAAAGTAAAAAAATTAGTCCCGAATTTGAACGATAAAATAAAATACATTATACACTACAGAAATCTTATTCAATGTTTAGAAAATGGATTAAATTTAAAAAAAATCCATAGAATACTAAAGTTCAAACAAAGTAACTGGCTTCAAACGTATATTGATTTGAACACGACATTAAGAACGAGTGCAAAAACGGATTTCGAGAAAGACTTTTATAAACTAATGAATAACGCCGTTTTCGGCAAGACTATGGAAAATATAGAGAAAAGGGTTGATGTAAAGTTATTAACACATTGGGCAAATCAAGGACAAATCAAAGGAATTGAAAGTTATATAGCTCGCCCTGAATTCCACAGCATTTCAATTTTTTCGGAAAGCTTGGCAGCGGTACAGTTGAAGAGAACCAAATTAGTTTATAACAAGCCCATTTACCTAGGTTTCTGTATATTGGACATATCCAAAACGTTGATGTATGACTTCCACTACAAATACATGAAAAATAAATTCGTCGATAATGTAAAATTATTATATACAGATACAGACAGTTTAATATACCAAATTTTTACTGTGGATTTTTATAGCGACATAAAAAATGACTTGAATAATTACTTTGATACATCTGATTATGCACCTAATAATATTTACGATTTTCCTTGTATAAATAAGAAAAAAATAGGTTATTTCAAGGATGAAAATAAAGGATTGATCCTGAAAGAATACGTTGGCCTAAGATCAAAAATGTATGCCTTAAACGTTGACGAGAATATAGTGGCTAAAGCTAAGGGCGTAAATAAATGTGTCACTAACAAGTTTCACATTCGTGACTACAAGCGTTGTTTAAATGAAAAAATGAATGTTTTTTCTGAAATGTACAGATTTCGTTCCATCAAACACACTATTTTTACTCAAAAAATAAACAAAGTCTCTCTATCTTATTCTGATACAAAACGATATCTATGTAAAGATTCCAATGATACTTTCGCTTGGGGTCATTATAAATTAAGGTGTTTAAATTAATAAATTTTTACTAATTTTAGGTGTTTAGATTTAATATGCAGTGATTAACTACGAGTTTAGAATATGGTTAGGGTATTTACTATGTAGTGTTAATATTGTTTTTATATAGCTTCAATATCAATGTGTATGATTAGGTTTTATATCCTTAGAATTAAAGGAACAAATGTATTTCGTACATACAATTTATATTCCCTATGTATATGTCAGTATTAAATGGTTTTATCTTTTTAGATTAGGAATAATATAATATACATATATATCCGTACTCGAACATTTTCGTTTTATTTTCAAAACATACCTTAAACAGCAAGGACAGTTGTATTGTTAACAATGAATCATTTTATTCATCCATTTACGGCTATTATTGCAGGCCCTAGTGGTTGTGGAAAATCGAACTTTGTGACAAATTTTTTGAAAAATGTAGAAAAAATGTGTAATGTGGAATTTAATCAAGTATTGTGGTGTTATGATGAAATGCAACCACTTTATAATTTGAATGGTATTGATTATGTACAAGGTATACCCGATTTAAATATGTTTGATGGGAAGCGACCGAAACTTCTTATAATTGATGATTTAATGAGAGAATCAGATGGACGTATTGTAGATATATTTACAAAAGGTAGTCATCACAGAAATTTAAGTGTTTTTTATATAACACAAAATTTATTTCATCAAGGGAGAGGACAACGTGATATATTTTTGAACACAACCTATATTGTTTATTTTAAAAATCCCAGAGATAAAACTCAAATACGCTACTTGTCTCGACAAGTTTATCCAGAAAACTCGAAATTTGTTGAAGAAGCATACAAGGATGCAACTACGTCAGCACATGGTTATCTGATGATCGATTTGAAACAAAGCACAGATGATATATGTCGTTTTAAAACTAAAGTGTTTCCCTTTGATACATTTTGTATTATATACGTTCCAAAAAAAGGGTTTAAATACGATAAAAATCATCCGGTTTTAGTCAGTTGTAAATGATGCCTGATAGAGTGATCACTCATGAACATTTACTTAAAGCTTTACATACGCTTAAACCAAAATATCGTAAAGCCTTACTTAAATCGTGTGACGAAGCTGAAATAAATATTATTTGTGAATGCATTTACAACGTTTTAAAGGGAAGAATCCCATTGGAAAATAAAGAAAAAACTAAATTAAAGAAACATAAAAATATATTGCGAAAATTAGTTTCCAAGGGGAAACATAAATTAAGGAAGATTATTATAGTTCAAAAGGGCGGCGCATTTCTACCAATTATACTGGGAGCTGTATTAAGTAGTTTGTTAAACTCATTGTCATAATCAACATGGAGAACACGAAAAAGATGATTTTAGTAGAACCAGATTTTATTGAGAAGTTCAAACACAATGAAAATGTACCTTTGAATTCCTTAACTCGTTTGGACGTAGAAATGCAAAAAATTCTTAATAGTAAAGTAGAAGATCGTGAAAAATGGGCAATGTATTCTCAAGCACTACAACGTTTTTTGCATTTCACTGAAACAGATCGAAAACCGTTTAAGCTACCAATAATTATTGAGGATATTAATAATAATTCCCATGATGATTACGAAAAATCCATGGTTAAAAAGGAGGAAAAAGAGAATAATATAACATTACTAAATCCAACATCGTATGAAGGTGACGCTACTAGCGCTTCTTCGAATCATTCTTACCCTGTACAGTTTACACCATCTCACATCATAAAAATAATTCCGAAATCGTACATGAAAAAAGGTCAATATTTACTTGATAATATTGTAAAAAATAAAAAGAAGATTTGGTGGAAGGAAGGAGGGGAAATAGTAGTGGATAATCGAGTTATCCCAGAAAGTAACATAATTGATTTGATAAGTGACACTGTGAGACCCCTCAAACGTGCTAAACCAACTGGATGGAAAGAATTTGCTTCGGTATTAAAAGACATTGGAGTTCCTACACATTGTATAGGTAACCCAACTAACCTTGAATACATAAATAGTCTTCAGTCAGACGGGGCCAGAGAATCTCTAATATCTAAAAACACTAGATCAACATCGATTCAAGTAAGAGGACAATCAACGCCGATTTCAGGAAAAACGCCTGAATTACCCAAAAAGAAAATAAATTGGGAACGATGGAGCCCTTATTAGACATCCATAAGATTTACTATGATGTTTCTAATCCAGCGGGTTACAGTAGTATTGATAAGTTAGCTAAGGCAATGCATGGTCAAATGAACAAAGAACAGGTAAAAAACTGGTTACGGTCTCAGGAAACATATACACTACATAAACCAGTTCAAAGACGTTTTACACGGAACAAATATATCCTGTCAAATTATAATGAACTTTGGCAAGTAGATTTAAGTGATATGCGGACTTATAGTCAATATAATGATGGTTTTAAATACATTCTGTGTGTTATTGATGTCTTCAGTAAGTATGCTTTCGCTAGACCTATGAAAAAGAAGGACTCGGACACGGTAAAAAAATGTTTTGAAAATATATTTACCGAAGCTAGGGCAACTCCGCGTCATATTCAGTCTGATAAAGGTACAGAATTTGTTTCCAAAGAGGTTAGAAAGTATTTAAAGGGTAAAAACATAAACTACTATACTACAAATAATCCTGATATAAAAGCCAGTATTGTAGAACGATTTCAAAGAACTTTAAAAATGAAAATGTGGCGTTATTTTACCCATAAAAATACTTATAAATACATTGATATTTTACAAGACCTCCTGTATTCATATAATCACAGTTACCATTCAAGTATAAAAATGTGTCCGATAGATGTTAATTTTAGTAATATTATGACTGTTTGGACTAATTTATATGATAGACCAAGAAATGGACTTAAAAGTCATAAAACATTCATAAATACCAATTTAAATGTTGGTGATCATGTAAGAATAACCAAATATAAACACATATTTCAAAAAGGGTATGAAACGAATTGGAGTGACGAGATATTTGTTATCGAGTCAATCATCAACAGATCACCCCTTATTGTCTATACCTTAAAGGACTTAGAAGGTGTTTCTAACGAGATAAGGTTCAATTTGCTTTGCAGGTGATTTTGAATAACAAACGCGACTGTTTCTTGTACTAGATTTATTTGCACTGAGCGGGAGGGGAAGTAGGACAAAATTTGAGACGACATACCGCCCACCAAAACTAACAGTTTTCAACTTAAACTATTAGAACTTAAACTAAAAACTTACATATACCCCACTAGGGTTTGAGGTGTATCATACCTATCACATATACTAACTTATAGCACTGACATGACATAAACTCACAATCCAAACACTTTCACTCCCTTGAGATTGTAGTACATGGTAGGTTGAATAAAAATAAATAAAAGCAATGAGCGCACAAAGGCACACAAATAAGCTACTCCTTAACTTAAAAGTACCCGAGGCGCTATGAAGCAAACTGTAGGGTATCTAACAACAATCTTATATTTAAAGAACTATGTCAACCATTACAACAAGGGTTGCTCAAAGAATTATAGACTAAGTGGACTGTATAACTAACGTTTATACTTGTTTGTATGGATGACATTTATAATTTGAGATCCTTGAACATTTGTGGGTAATTAAGACCATAAATTAACTATTTAGTGTAAACAAAGTCTTATAAAGAAATAAATTTCCGAACCATTCATTAACCTATTATAGTAAGTAGAAACACAAAACAACTCTCTACTCTAAATAAGTAAGATATTTGTAAAACTTACTTTAAATGTAAACATTATTTTAACATTTATGTGATACTTATTAAGGAAACGTTTTAGTGAATAAGCATAATTTCGTTTTACTTATATAGGTAATTAGTTAAAGTGAACATACCTAAAGTTAAATAACATGGACAAGCGGCCAGCATAGTAAAATATAAGTAAGTATTATTTATCTTATTTAAGAAATGAAGTTAACCGCCCACCGTGAGATATTTTTTATTCTTCAGATTTAGGCAATAGTATCAATTTTGACAGTGGTCTTTTCAGAATATGATCACCCTTGCATTTTACTGACACTACGCGTACCAACTTGTCAGCCCCTGGGTGCAGAGCCGTGATCTTTAGAAGTTCTCAAATATACTGGGCCAGCATAATCAACCCCGCTGTGATAGAAAGCTCGATTCTGTGTGACCCTCGAAGAAGGTAGTTGCCCCATCAGTTGTTGCTTGGTTAGCGCACTATTCCTTATGCACACTACGCATTTCCGAGTGAAGTCTCTAACTGCTGATTTGAGACTTACTATCCAGTACTTGCTCCGGATGTATGTCATTGCTTGAGGAATAGTTCCATGAAATGTTTTCCTGTGAGCTTCTGCTACGATCATCTTCGTCACGTGCTGCTTTTGAGGAACAATAATCGGGTGTTTTGAGCTTTCTGGTAAGTCTGCGCGATTCAAACGTCCACCAACTCTCAACAAGTCTCGATCGTCTAAATATGGTGTAAGCTTAATCAATGAACTTTTGTTTCTAACCTTTCCTTTCTTTTTCAGGTCTTCAATCTCTTGGCTGTATATTAAATTCTGGTAGTATTTTATACATCTTGTCTCCACTTCATTCAATTCTTCAACACTCACAATATCTCCTCTGTTCTGTTTGTTTTTATAATCTATAAATCTTCTACACAGTGATAATACTCTTTTCATTTTAGTCATTGATGAAAACTTCTCCCAGACAGGTGTGTCTTCCATTATCGTGTGAAATGACTTCTTGCTCTCTAATTCAGTTCCTGGAATCAGTATGGCTTTAAGCATCTCAGTCTCGTTTTCCTTTAACCAAGCGGGTCCGCTCCACCAAAGGTCGTTGGTTGCTAGATCTCGTGCTCTGATGCCTCTTGATGCAAGATCAGCTGGGTTATCCGCAGATGCAACGTGTCTCCATCTGTCACTATCCACCTGCTGTATGATCTCGGATACCCGGTTCCCGACAAACGTTTGCCATCGGCTTGGCTGGGATTGTAACCATGATAGAACCACCATTGAATCAGACCAGGCGTAAATTCTGTCCATGGGTACATTCAACAATCGAGAGATCTCATGCAATAGTTTTGCGAGCAATACTGCTGAACAAAGTTCTAATCTTGGCACTGAGAGTTGTTTTAACGGGGCCACTTTGGTTTTAGATGCAAGCATTGTGACGTGAACCTCGTCATCTTCATCTACAACTCGAGCATAAACAACAGCGCCATACGCCAGAGTTGAAGCATCTGAAAATCCATGAAGTTGTACATTCTTGCAACGTGATGTCATCTTTGTCCATCGTGGTATCTCCACAGTCTGTAACTCATGCAGCTCCTCTCTATAATTCATCCATTCATCTATAAGTTCGCAGGGCAACTCATCATCCCACTCTAGGCTGCAGAGCCACAGCTTCTGGATCATTGTTTTTGCAGTTATTATCACAGGTGAGAGCCATCCAAAAGGATCGAATAGACTAGCAACATCTGATAATATTACTCTTTTTGTTACAGGGTACCTGCTTTCCGGTAAGTTTACGGAAACTTGGAATGTGTCGCGTTTCCTGTCCCAGGTAAGTCCAAGTATTTTCACTATTTTATCTAATTTAATTTCTTTCTTTTCTCTTACAGGTCCCGGAGTATTCGAGATGTCTTCCAAAGCCGTCAGCAGTTCTTCAGAGTTGCTGGACCATTTCTGCATTTGGAAGCCTCCTGCCTTCATCAGATCCTCAATCTCTCGACAGACTATCTTCAGCTCGTTGATATCTTCGTGACCCGTCATGAGATCATCCATATAAAATGAATTTCTTATGACAGCTGCTCCTCGAGGGTACTTCTCTTCCTCGTCATCCGCCAAACGCTGTAGAGTTCGCACAGCCAGGTAAGGTGCAGCTGCTGTCCCAAATGTCACGGTAAGTAATTTGTAACTTTCTATTTTTTCAGATGCATCTTCTCGCCAAACAATCCGTTGTAAATCTGTGTGTTTGTCCTCCATTCGTACCTGACGATACATTTTGATTATATCGCCCACAACGCAGATTTTGTGTGTTCTCCATCGGAATATAAGACTGCGCAGGTCTGGTTGTATAGTAGGTCCTGTCATCATACTGCTGTTTAAAGAGCATCCGTTTGAGCCCCTAGCAGAGGCATCAAACACCACACGTACCTTGGATGTCTCCTTGTCCTCTCTGATCACAGCATGATGCGCGAGATAGATGGAGTTCCCTTCTTCCTCTGTTTCAGCTTTCTTCATATGACCTAGATGCATGTACTCTTGTATAACTTTCTTATATTCTGTCTTCAATTTGTCATTCTTTGCAAACTTTCTTTCGAGTTGCTCGAATCTGGTAATAGCTTGAGGCTTAGTGTTTCCACATAACTTCACCGTATCCTCCATGCTTGTCTTCAGGGGTAGTTGTACCACATACCGCCCTTCTTCATCTCTTCTTGTTGTTTGTTGATATATCTCTTCACATTTTTCTTCTTCCTTAGTCCACATTTTCTGTTTGCTGTATAGTTCGGTTTCTACCTCCCAAAACTTCTTCAACAGGTTGTTGTCTTCTTCTATTTGTCGCGTGATATGCAAACTTGTTATGTGCTGTGAAAGATTAAGTGAGGGATTAGTGTCGCCGGATAAAATCCAACCCAGGTGTGTTTTTTGTGCAACTAAGTTGCCCGGTCCTCTCGATAAACCTGTGTCTATGATTTCTCCAAACACGTCAGCGCCAAGAAGAATGTCTATTCTACCTGGAACGTTAAACGTGGGGTCGGCTAACTTCATCTCTTCAAGTTGAGGCCAATTAAAGCTTTTAATTTCCCTAGCTGGCAGCCTGCGCGTTAACGACTTTAATATAAAGGCATTTACATTAATAACAAAATTAATTTCATACCTTGATCTAATTTGTAACTCTACCATATGTTTGATGACCGTCTGATTGTCTTCGCCAACACCAGAGACTACTCCGCTGATAGCAGTTTTCTTCAAACCCAGCAACTCCACCGCCCGCGCGGTGACGAAGGAAGCCTCGGAGCCCTGGTCCAGCAACGCTCGCAGCACGTGCGCCTGCCCCGCCGCGCCCGGCACCGTCACCAGCGCCGTCGCCAGCAGGATGTCGCCGCCAGGTTGTGATACACTCGAAGTGTGCGCAGCTACCATTGTTTGTGTGTCTTCTTTATTGTCGTTGTTTGTGTCTTCATTTGAGTGCATCTGTTCACCTGCTTGTTTGTTATCTCGGTGTAATAAGGAGTGATGTTTTCTTTTACAGATTTGGCATGTTGTCCGCTGTTTACACTTGAATACTGAATGATTTGGAATGAGGCAGTTGAAGCATAGATTATTTTTCTGCACGAAACTGTGTCTGTCATCAATAGATTGCTTTGAGAATTGCTTGCACTGATAGATATAATGATTCTCGGTGCAGAAGGCGCATTTCAATTCTCGACTCGCAGCAGCGGCAGCAACATGAAACGTCTTGGGTTTGACAGGTTTGTAACTTTTATTAGCAGGTTCCACCATTTCCAGTGTACGAAATCTTGTTTCTAAGAATGACTTCAATCTGTCAAAGCTAGGGAGGTCGTCGGACTCATCGCCACTAATTAGTTCTTCCCACTGTTTATGAGTAGTGGGGTCCAGTCTCGAGACCACTATGAAGTTTACAATTGCGTCCCACTGCGTCGTCGGCAATTCTAATTGTTTCAGTGCACTCATACATTCCACTGAAGTGTCCAACAGCTGTCTTATTCCTGTAGCAGATTCGTGACTTATTGACTTTTGTGCAAAAAACTTCCTGAAAATACAATTAGCGATGTATCTTTTGTTAGCATATCTTTTCTTCAGAATTGACCATGCCTCATTATAATTTTCAGCGGTAATAGGAAATTGGCGTAATAATATTTCCGCATCTCCTACTAAACTTCCCTTTAAATAGTGCAGTTTTTGAACACTTTCTAATGAGTCATTTTTATGTACCAATGCCACAAACAAATCATGGAATGACTGCCATTCTGTATAACTGCCATTAAAAGTTGGAAGCGAAATATGCGGCAACTTTACATCTGATTTGGTTATTTTACATACCTCTTGCGTCTCGCATTTTGTTTCTATAACCAACGTATCCAGCATGCACTTCATATCCCCTTTGTACGTGTAATACAATTCTTCAAAGTCATTGAACGTATCATCAGCAAAATAGTTTAACGTAGAACGCTCCTCCTTAGGGACAGACAATATCAACTTTTCGTGAACTATCTTAAAATCCTTCCAATACGTGTCTAATGTCTCCAATCGGCCTTTCACATAACCTATAGTAAGTCTGTCTTTAGGCGACTTCTTGTAGTTGGCATACGCTTTGTTCAACCTTTCTAAAGCGTCTGCTTGAACTATCATGCGTTTTTCGATTGTCTCCATTGTATAAACTCACAAATAATCACTTCAATAATATCGAAAACACCGCTTGTATTTGTAGTCCGCCACGTTGTTTTTGTTACGTTCGCCGGCCGGCTCGCCGAAAGTATGACGCAATAATGTTTTCCGTAAAAAACACTGAATGTCTCGATCTTTATAGTTCTTTCAACGTAATTCACTTGTATTGTATTATTGTCCAACTATTTATCCACATTTCACAACATATCTAACGTTAATTCACTCAAATTACATCGATTTTCTAAGCAAACCTATTATTCTTTTCGTCACTGTCAATTATCGCGGTTCGGATGGACCATGTTTCTAACGAGATAAGGTTCAATTTGCTTTGCAGGTGATTTTGAATAACAAACGCGACTGTTTCTTGTACTAGATTTATTTGCACTGAGCGGGAGGGGAAGTAGGACAAAATTTGAGACGACAGAAGGTGAACCAATCACTGGCACGTTTTATTCGAAAGAGTTACAGAAAGTTACTTATAACCCCACCTCTACATGTAAAATAGATAAAATAATAGGTTCGAGACGAATTGGTAACAGAAAGGAGGTACTTGTGAAGTGGAAAGGTTATCCGAATAAATTTAATAGCTGGATATCTGCTTCTACTATTGAAGAAATATGAGTGACGATAGTTTCTATTTAACTTTGTTGAGCAACAGTTCAATGATATATTATCCTGAAAATACTACAGCCAATTTTCTAACAAAACTACCTAAGACAATAAAATTAGAAGGAGAATGGGTTGTAGGATTAGTAGAGTTTCATTACCCATGTTCAATGTATAATGTCCAAGATCACGAGAACGTAGTCTACATAAAAAAGAAGGTTACATTGGAAAACGAAAAAAAGAGTTCCAATATTGAATATAAGTCTCATATACCCGCAACGACTTATGATGACATTGATCAGTTTATATTTGCTTTTAATGAAAACCCATTATTAAAAAACAAAGTGAAGTTTAGTTATGATGTAATATCTAAACTAGTCAAGGTCACATCTTTTCATAAAGATATAATCTCCGTACGTGCAACACCAATACTAAACCTACAACTCGGTTTTAAACCGCAGACGAACCTTCTTCAATGTCAACTTGGAAAATATCCTGCTAATTTATATTTGGGCCTGCCATCGCAATTGTTTATATATTCAGATATTGTTCAACCCCAAGTGGTAGGAGATGTTATGACTTCGCTACTCAGAATAATACCACTTGATCCAACAAAATACATATATGGAGCATACAAAATGCACGGTTTTTCACCTGCACATTATATGCCTGTTTTGCGTAGAGAGTTTGATACTATGGAAATTGATATAAGGACGCATACGGGTGGAAAGATTCCATTCCAGTTTGGAACCTCATGCGTGAAACTACATTTTAAACGCGTAAAATGAATCAAAGACGTGGAAATATTTTATGTCCATATGAACATTATTATTCTCATCAAGCTGGTTCTGGAGTAGGAATTGTTTACAAAGGTGTTGCTCATCAGCGAGGACATGGTATAGGAAGTTTTTTAGGAGGACTGTTTAGATCTGTATTTCCTCTACTATCTAGTGGTTTTAGAACAGTCGGAAAAGAAGCTTTAAATGCTGGTGTTGGTCTATTGTCCGACATGATGAACTCACACCCTATCGATGAATCCATTAAGTCTCGTTTTAAGAATGCAAGCGCTAATTTAAAAAGAAAAGCCGATGAAAAAATTGATTCTCTAATGTCGGGATCTGGGTATAAAATGAAACGAAAAAGACTAGAGAGTGCCATTGCACCCAAAGCCTTGCGAGGGAGAGGTACAAAAAGAATAAAAAAGAAATTAAATATTAACGATATCTTTTCCAACTAAACCATGTCCTTTTTACATAACCATTCTTGTGAATGCGCTAAATCAGAACTAGATTTGTTTGCTCTTCCATCAACACAAACAAGTATAGAAAATGGACAGTGGATACATTATAAACCTATTTCATCATTAACTGATGATGGTCCTCTTGAATTTCAAGTTCCGGGTTCAGGCGATGACTATATTGACTTGTCTCACACTTTACTCCATATCAAAGCCAAAATATTGAATCAAGACGGTACTCACATCAAATCAGCAGACACGCATGTTGCTCCAGTAAATAATTGGCTACATTCACTTTTTAACCAGTTGGATATATATTTAAATCAAAAACTTGTATCACCACCCAATAATACATATGCCTACCGTGCATATATGGAAACTTTACTAAATTATGGACCAGCAGCAAAAGGCTCTCACCTTACATGCGGACTATGGTACGAAGATACTGCCAGTCATATGGATGCAAACGATACTACTAACAAAGGATGGGTCAAAAGAGAAGCATTCATAAAAGATAGTAAGGAAGTTGAAATGATTGGTCACTTACACGGTGATATTTTTAACCAAGAAAAGTTTTTAATAAATGGCGTCGAAGTCCGTGTTAAATTAGTACGGTCAAAAGAGTCGTTTAATCTCATGTGCAGTCAAGATAAAAAACTCAAAGTACGAATAACAGATGCAAGTTTAATAATTAGAAGGACAAAAATAAATCCAAGTGTTTTACTTGCACATCAAAAGGTTTTAGCTTCAACGACTGCAAAATATCCCATCACAAGAGCGGAAGTCAAAGTACTTACTATACCATCGGGAGTGCAAGGAAAAACACTTGACAATATATTTCTTGGTCAAGTTCCAAAAAGATGTATTATAGGTTTTGTTGACAACACAGCATTTAATGGTAATTTAAAACATAACCCTTTTAACTTTCACCACCACACTATGAACTTATTTAGTTTGTATGTAGATGGCCATCAAATTCCTTCGAAAACATTACAACCATCTTTCAGTACTGGGTTAATGGTATCAACATATCATACGCTGTTTTCTGGAACCGGTATTCATTTTCATAATGAGGGTAACTCAATTAATAGAGAGGATTATGGAAATGGATATTGTTTAATGTGTTTTGATTTAACACCTGATTTATCGGCGAGTTCTACTACTCACTGGAATCTAGTTAGGCATGGCAGTGTGAGGTTAGAAGTTCGGTTTGAAAGCGCCCTTACTACAACTGTAAATTGCATCGTTTATGCAGAGTTTGATAATATAATCGAAATCAATAAACATCGTGATGTAAGTGTAGATTATAACAGTTAAATTGAGCATATAAACATAGGTTTATGAGACATTGTATCACTGTTTTCCAAGTCTCAGTAACAGGCTCATGACTAGCTGCAATAATTTGAAATGGATACAGAGGAATTGAAATTATGTATGAAACAAATTTACCCTGGGATTGAATCAAATGTTTTCCCAGCAAACAGAATCCCTTTTTTTGTAAATCTTCCAGTTTATATCATAAGCAATTTGGATCCTGACTCAAAACCTGGTTCTCACTGGGTGGCAATTCATATTGATGTTAATGGTAATGGTGAATACTTTGATTCATTTGGGAGAAAGCCTTCTGGCTATCACAAGTTGTTTTTAAAAAGAAATACAAAGAAATGGGTTTACAACAATGTATCAATTCAGAACCATTTTACTTCAGTTTGTGGTGAATACTGTTTAGTATATATATATTTTAAGTTTAAAGGTAAAACGATGTTTGATTATTTGAGTATATTTTCTGAAAATACTCTATGCAATGATTTTATCGTAAGAAACATGTTTCGATCGATTTTTTTAAATAAATGAATGTTTTTCAATACGTATGTCTTTACTTTATCTTCATATTCCTTAGTTAACTTATACATGGATAAACACAGAATAAAAATGCAAGAGAAGCGATAAACGATTTTATTGAGCATTTTAAATAAATGACAACACATTTACAAAAGTCATACAAACACTTATATTGAAAACAAAAGTTAAGATAAAAAGTAGTAGCAGTTGAAGTTTACATGTACACACACACACTAAGACTGTTTACACAGAAAGTCCTTAGTCTTAGTACAGCATTTCTTTATATTTCCCACTGCATTATGCATTCGTCATCTCGTGATACAGGTGTAAAACACAATTCATGATAATCATGCTGATGTAAAGGTTCGTATACATCATTACTGAGAGAAACTGTCTCAATATCATACATCTCTGCGTCTTCTTCACATTCCCACTCTAGCAGGAGAGGATTTCCCGAATAATTTACTGGTAAATATGGCGCCTGCGTAGCTGGTGAATATCCGTTTGATTGTAGATGCCACATTTCAATGCAATAGCATAGTTCACACAAATATTCATCGAAAAATGAGTTATTCAGATCCGAGAGGTCCTCGCAACGGTTGTACAGCTCTTCGTCATAAAGCGAGTTTTGAAGATCCATATTGGTATTGCACGACTTCCACGGTTTTTGATATCGATGCGGTGTGGCTCGTTCTGTGTTGCTTATATAGATAAAATTCAGTTGTCAGTCGGTGGGGGAAAGGGCGCCATGTGGGTGGGCTTGGGTTTTAAGTTATGGCTTTTTTCTTTCCGTCGATGAAATATTTTTTGCAATCGTTTTTAGTTGCAATATGTTTTGTAATCTTGTAAATTAATTCTTTTGTGTTGGAATAATAGTCATCGTCTTCGCACTTAGTGTAGTATTTGATTCTAGTGTCCGCAAATTTCCAGTGTTGATCATTTGGAATACCACGTAGCTTTTTCAAATCGTAGACATCGATTTTAACAAGATGAGTGCTCTTTGAGACATCATCTACTCGACAAGATATATAATTTGTACCTCCATTTGCAGATTGAGCAACAGTAGATGAGTATTCCGTAGCCTGCCTCTTTCTGGGCTTATCAAAAAATACATCTATGTTGTTGGTTCGTTTTTGGGCTTGGATTTTAGGTGGTTCAATATCTTGGCCTTCATCATCAGTCAAATTACTGTAATAATAATTTTTTATTGGGTAATCAATAGAGTTCTCGTTTAATATCTAAAACAAACAGAAAAAAATCCATGAGAGGTTTTATACAAATAGAAAACAGACAATGTTTGGTGTATGTACATAGTTTTGAAACTTACCTCCATTTTAACTCGTGGCAGCAGCACGCAGCAGTCTAAGACGTAGACACACCGTTTAGAACTTAAAACCCACAACAATGTACTACACGTACAATATGTACTATGATAAATTTAATCACTTCAAGCACCGTTGTTACTATTATGTGGACGAAGCAATCTGAACGAATGATGGCGCTGTCTGTCGGAGTTCCGCTTTTATTGAGAACACGCACATACTCACACATACACGCCCTACACGCTCATATATGTCGTAGATAAGACAAAAAAATGTTGAATAGAACACCAACACCTGCTCGTGGTATAAAGCGACAAGTCGTAACCAGTTTTCATAACGCAGTGCCTATATGATAAAATAAACGGGACGTGTTTCAACCTGCAAAGAAACATCTGTTTGTGGCACCAAACGACACGTACTAACCAGTTTGAATCTGCTTAGCTTTATTTCGTTTTAATTATAATCTTCAATAGGACATGACATTTGATAATAAATGCGGATATTTATCTGTATTTTCATACTCTCAGAGCGTGTGAATACCTTTACCGTGAGAAAAAGCCAAAACTAGCGATTATAAATTCTAAGAATGCTTATAAAAACAACGATAGAACGCACCTGACACGTAAGGTGTATCTGCATTGTATAGCCGGTGGTCACAAATCAACAAACGTATTTTTCAATTTTACTTATGTTCTTTTCATTCTCCCAACCCACATAAATTTTTCAATGATATATCGTAATAGCTTTACTGCGAGAAATACCAAAAAACGTGCGGTGCTATTGAATAAAATAAACGATCAAAAAATTCGTAGTACTTAAAAAAAAAGCGATGGGAAAAAAAAACAGAACCAATGAAATGCACCTGTCACATAAGAAACACATGTCTCTACCTGCATTGTATAGTGCACGGCCATAAATCAACAAACTAAAAAAACTGTGAGAACAGTCCACTTAAAAAAAAATCTACTTAGAAAAACATACAAAAAAAACCTTCATAAATCAAAATCGTTTTTTTTTCAAGACAAAGTAAAAAAAAAACATGAAAATTTTCTGCTCCGCAGGGTTCTGAAACCGTGTGCCAGAAGCAGTAACTTACATACTACTAAGGTTATATTCGAAACGGTATTTAGGGTTATGGAGCATCGATATCCCTAAATAAAAATACACTATCTCTCTAGCCGAAAGACGGTCACTGTTGGACATAGGTCTCCCCCAAGGCTCGCCACTCAGACCTTCTGCTACTTGCTTCCACCGGATTCCCGCGACAAGAGGGATTTCACTGGGGTTCTATAGCAGGCGCGGATCCAGCCCTCAAAAAAGGTTGTGGGCACGTGCGAAAATTGGCCAAGTACGATTCGTACTAGAGGCTGGCCCAAAAAATCAACGTAAACGGTATTTTTCGCCCTACAGCTACAAATAAGGAAAATAATGTACTTTTTTTTTTAACAAATATGAAGTATATTGGTTTGGAAGCTTATTAAAGATTTTTTTTCCTTAAAGTAATCTATAGGGAAAGCCAAGCCAAAACGTCACGGCGCTCAAATTGAACTTTAAATACTAGTTACTTTAAGTACTAGTTTTGACGGTAGGGATATGGACGCACTATATCCCTATGTGCAATTAATAAAAATATACAAATATGTAACTTTTCAAATAGAGCCCCAGAGCCCCAGGTTAACCTGCAGATCTCCAGCATGCCGGGGAAGTGGTTGATGCGCTGGAACCGCTTCATCTCCTTCGCACGCTCGACAGACACGCTCATGTCCGTCCAGTAGAAGTTCCACGCCTCCTCCTCGCAGACCTCGCGCATGCCGAACGCGCTCGCCACGCGCCGGATCGACTCGTACCGACAGTTCGTCAGGCATATCGATATCTGCGATCTGGATAGGCGGAAAAAGACGCTGCTGACAATAAGAAAAGGGAGCTCAAGTATTCTAATAGGTGGGTCTGTAAGAGTGACACGTGAACAGGATGCAATCAATACATAATTAGGTACGTAAATTGTAAGACGTCAATCGTCACTATGATTATTATTTCGACCGTAATTGACCCATTACTGAGCAAAGGCATCATATTTCCATTCCTCGTGTTTGAGAGCAATCTTCCGTCATCGCCGGCGAGGTCTGTGGGGTCTGTTACTACGTCTCCGCTTGGAAATGCTGTGATCCCACTCTGTTTAGTAAATTTAGCCTACAACATCACGAACTCAAAATACTTATACTTATACCAATGTTGACACTAAGTTTTTTTTATACTAGATATACATGCTCAAATATAGAAAAAGCGCCGCCGAGACGACAACTCTATCATAAAATTTATTGTAGTCTTTGACTTCATACAACCTTCTACATAGGTACCTACCTATCTATAAGATCCAATATTTACGAACTTTGTAGCTTGCATCAGTCCCAAGTTCAATAGAGATGGGAAATGAAAACGTAAGTAGTTAATAAAAAGTAACTATAATAACCACATAAAATATTTGACTACATGAATAGGAGGTCCTTGCATCACGAGGAGTTCCGGAAAGTCTATACAGGCTTACACAACTTAAAGGCACGTGGATTAAACAAAATAGACTCTTCGTCAACGGCTTAAGTGTTTCGCCGCGCGCCTTCAAAGTTGTGTCGTGCTGTACCTAAGTTGTGCAATAGAAACCTCTTTCGCTTCTTCTTCTTGCGCGTGGCCTCGACGGGCACCATCGGCGCGGCGCGCGACGTCGGCTGCGAGGTATCGTCTTCCCCGAACAGCTTGCTGTCGTAGTTGCGCATGAGCAGCGACGCTATCGTCTCCGCCGTCTCCCTGTCCTCCTTCGCCGTCACCTCGCCTTTGACATCTGGAAAGGGTCATGCTTACCGGCAAATAGTAATGCGGTCTTCGCAAGCCCAGCTGCTGCGGTTCCTGCGAAGCTGCGCTGCGCTCTGATTACATGTGGCTTGAGGGGCGTGAGCGTCCATCACAACAACACGGTATGTGGTAGGTATGGTATGGGTAAGTAGCAGTTAAGCCGGCACCCCACTGCTGAGCACGGTTGTGATACGCACGTGTGGGTACAAAATCCATTCGGATAGAAGCTCTTGAATCATAAAGGGTGATTACCTACTGATTCTACAAACGTTTCAACCATTGTCAGTCCGCTGCCGCATTTTGTGCAACTCTTATTCCAATTTTTGGTATTTTGTAGTAGTAGTAAGTACCGTGCCTCTACAAAAATTCCATGTAAATTTGCTGGGAATTGCACAAAATTCGATAGAGCCGCGGTTGAAACACTTGTATTTAGCGTGTAGGTGCGTAGCGTCCATAGCAGTGGGGTTCCGGCTTTGTAAAATATTGCTGAGGATTGCAAAATTTGATCCAAAAACGTATTGACTTTAGCAATAACAATCTAGGAAAAAAAAACGTTATTTCATGTGAGAAAAGTCAGCATTCGCCATCACAGTAAAATTCGACCCCGATTTATTAGTTACGCAGGAATTACGTACCCTACTAATCCAGGAGTTTTATATTACCTTGCGGTTTATCATGTTTTCTTTTGTTTGGAACTGGAATTGCTTGTTTCGAACTGCGTGTGGAAGGCTCGTCCTCATCACGTAAGAAAGTGTCTTCCAACTCCAACTTTAGGGAAAATATCAGAGCTCTAATACCAAACTAAAGCGGCAAGAAAACGATTAAGTACCATTTTGATAAATAAACTAAATTACATACCTCCATTTGATGTTTGAGTTGTGAAAATCGGGAACCTAATAAAGTGAATAAAGCATTCTCCGGTTGGTAGGTAATAACAACGGTTCAATGCTGGGAACTTATTGCTATAAATTGTCTCCTAAGAACGGAACCCTAAAAAACACCGAAATTCAGTTATTCTAGATACTTCTATCCACAATCCTTTTTTGCCTGATATTTTACACTTTATAAACAGGACTTACGTTTATTTACTAATATCATTAAAATTTTGCGAGAGACATTATTGGAAACTGTTTTTTGTTTTTGTTTCATGTCAACCGTCGTGTCAAATAAACTAAACCGTCACAACCAGACTATTTCCGCTTTTCTCAACATCCGGAAAATAGGATAAATGTTGTAAAAGTTTTTCTCGGTTAAATGTTGTTCACAAAAAAACCGGTAATTTGTGCATCACTAAAACGTGTTATCGAGATTTAAAAAAAAGGGAACAAGCATGGCAACATTCTAAAATGCATAGATAATAGACAAGAAATTTATGAGCCGTCAAGTCAAGTCAACGAGAGTCGTCAAATTCTATAGTGCTTGTACATATTTTCAGTTTTCCGCCAAAGTCCAGAGTCATCTAAATTTGCCAAAATGGCAGAGGGCCAGGATGAACCCAAAAAAATTACGATTACAGTGAAAACCCCAAAAGAAAAACAACAGGTGGAAATCGAAGAGGATGCCGACATTAGAAAAGTGAGTACGCCACCATCGGAAACCTTACTCATGGCGTAATAACACAGATATTGCATACGCAATCAGTGACGACATTTAGGCAATCGTAAAGCAACAGGAGTTAATGTGATCGTGATGTTTTCAGTTGAAGGAAGTTCTTGGGCCGCGGTTCGGGTCGGAGCCGGAGCAGCTCTGCCTGATTTTTGCCGGGAAGATCATGAACGACGCCGACACGCTAAAGCAGCATAACATCAAGGACGGGCTGACCGTGCACCTCGTCATCAAGACGCCGCCGCGCCCCGAGCCCGAGGGCGGCCCGCGCCGGCCGCCAGGTAACTGACGTGTATACAACAACATACCTACTCGTTCAATATCTGCTATGTCACCTTGTCAACTATTTGATCATTTTGTTTACTAATGGCAACTTGCATTTCAGCTGATATTGGTGCTACACCATTTGGACTGAACTCTTTAGGAGGTTTGGCCGGACTGGAAAGCTTGGGTCTAGGACAGAGCACTTTCATGGACTTGCAGGTAACCTAGAGGAATCTAATATGTTATTCTTTACGGAACACAAAAAAAATATACAAAAGACAAGAAATAAGAAGAAAGGAGATTTTATCACAGGTTTATAAGAAATATAAAGTTTTGTAATATAACAACTAGTAAACAGCATATCCATCTCTGAGCCATTTAAATAGAATGATTATGTGTTATGTTATATTCAAAACACAAACCAACCACTCACCAACAATATTAAATGAAAACACTTTGAGTTTTGTGCTTATGGTGATGTTGCTTTAGAAGTAACAAGTTGTATTTTTTTAAATTCACATGTCTAATGTGAATCTTACTGTGCCATATGCAATTTAATAATGTTGAATTTCATTAATTAATTCAAAATTTTCATTTCATATCGACATTAAACTGGTTATAGTCTCAATTGCTTATTGAACTACTTGATCTCTTCTAATGGTATGACCGAGATCTGCCCCAAAATATTGACTTGCTTTTTGCATTATTATTTTTTATGCCTTTTGATAATAATAATAAAGCCATTTTATTCATAACACTTCTACAGTTTCATTTATATTATATGTTTGTGCAATGTCCTTCCTCATTGTTATGAACCCCTCTTTGGGTGTAGGCCTCCTCCATCTTTTTCCATGTCTCCCTGTCCTTTATAGCAAGGAGGAGGCTCAAACTCACTTGATTTTTGTGTTTTATAAATGCTACATGTTTTATAAATTACCAATATGGCACACAGAGTAGTGTACATAGTGTTCTTTTTCACTTGTTGCTAATCAATTCAAACCAATAAGGTATGCTTTTATTGCTTTGTATTAATATTTTTAACCTGTATGAGAAAAGCATATAGTATAATATTAATTCTTGGGCCAGGCTCGGATGCAGCAAGAGCTCCTGACTAACCCGGACATGCTGCGTACAGTGCTGGACAACCCGCTGGTGCAGCAAATGATGAATGACCCGGAGAATATGCGCACCCTCATCACCTCCAACCCACAGATGCAAGATCTGATGTCTGTAAGTCTTAAACTTCAATGAATGTCTTTAATGAACAGCCTCTGCCCCAATTTGATGAGCCATATAAATTAAAATTCTGTGTGAATATAAAAGAGGAGGATTTTACTAGAAACCATTCAGTTCAGTTTTTTTTGCAAGGAATAGTAACCAATATAAAATTATGCACATTAAGAAAATGTATAAAAAGGGTTGGTGTCCAAAGTTCGCGTCTTATAAACTGGACAGATAACTTTTTTACTTACTACCTACCGCAAAGACAAGATTATTAGCAAAATGCTTTTTTTAACTTTGGCACTTTTTTAGTTTATGTTTTACTTTAATATATCTATTTAAACTATTGTTTTGTAAGAGCCTGTGTAATGTAAGGGACAAATATGTTTAAATCATTTGAATAATTCACTTTAAATTGCATTCCTAAAATTCAAACATGTTTGTCATTAATAAACGTAATTAACATAATTGTCACAGCTGCTATAAATAGCGCCGACCTTATTTGATATTGAGACATCACAAAACACAATAGAAAATTGTTCTTTAAATTTATTCAAAGTTCATTTGATGTTTTACTCTTTTGATGGAAGCATGCTGTCAGTTACTGTTTGAGCATGTCATTTATACAACACAAATGTAATAAATCGAACAATGTTGTTTTCAGTAGAGAACGAAAATTTAGGAACATTATATTCATCTCAGGGTCTTGATTGTCTTCAGTTGTCTATCATGTTTACTCATTATTCCTGAGTAAAGTAACAACAAACTATCGACTATATTTATGCTTCAGAAACATATAGACAGTTAAGATTCAGTTCATGTAAATAAAAATAAAATAGCTACTGCTGCTGTCATAACAGCGAGAACTTGTTAATTTTCAAGAAGTAGAACTTTCTTGAACTTACCAAATGTTTAAAAATTAGCAGATGCATCAGATATCTGATTCAAATCCTGCTCTAGACAATTTATTCCAAAAATATTTTCTTTGGTTTCTAGAACTTGTTATTTATAAGGCTAATTATTATTATTATTTATAGAAGGGGACGACTGCCTGGTTTCAGTCGGGTGATCGGTCCTCCATTCGCAACCATTTCACCCATTTCCCCGGTCTCCCCTGGGATTACGGGTTATCCGTTCCCAGCGCCGTTGCCCCGTTGAACCTTCCTGTAGCCTTGCAGAATCCTATTATCTTCCCTATTGTTGTTTATAAGGCTAAAGCTTTATTTATAATCCTTCCACCAACCTATGACTGTTAGCTTTCGCTTCATATGAGTGATGGTCTTCCAGAGGAACCCGGAGATCAGTCACATGCTGAACAACCCGGAGCTGCTCCGGCAGACCATGGAGCTGGCGCGCAACCCGGCCATGCTGCAGGAGCTCATGCGCTCGCACGACCGAGCTCTCTCCAACCTCGAGAGCATACCTGGTGTGTTACATGAAGAATGTTGCTGATGCTTGAATAACGGCCTATTTAGGTCACACTGCTGGGCAAAGGCCTCCTCTTGATCCTGACTTTTTAAGGGTAAACTCCAGACATCCTTTAACTTATGATCAGGATACTTACATAGCCTATGGAGGGTGCAATAGGTAGGAACGTTATGACGGGATTTCGATAATTAGTGACATGAAAAATTCAAAGGGACTTGAAAAATCTGCAATGTGATTGTTTATTTATTTATTTATATCACAAATGTTGGTGGTATATTGGAAATGTATTTCCAGGTGGTTACAACGCACTGCAGCGTATGTACCGCGACATACAAGAGCCGATGCTGAACGCCGCCAGCAGTATGGCGGGCAACCCGTTCTCTGGTCTAGTTGATAATTCTGGTAAGTTTCACTTCATTATTCTTAAACTAAGTAATTTTTTATGTTATAAAATGATTTATGTATTGAAATGTTTTTTCATTCAGTCAGTCAAATTCTCATTCTTCAAAGCAATTCAACACTTTTTCATGCTCATTGATTTACTATGCTGGCGGCCTGCTGACATGCCTACTTTTAGTTCTATGCCTTCATTCCAACACTATCTGAACATAATATAAGTTGCTTCTCTGGAATTTACCAATTATATGTATAATGTCAGTTACTAAATTTCGAATATTTCACTGCATTTGAATGAATCCACTTATATTTTTTAGTAATTGGATAATTTATTAGTAATTTCTACTAATGAAAGTATGACACTTGTAATATTTACGGATAATAAATGATACACGTCCATTCGGCAGCCATCATGGTACCATTAGACCAACATATTACCAACAACAACACCCAACAGACGGCACGAACCCACAACAAGGCGCCGAGAACCGTCAGCCGCTGCCGAACCCGTGGCAGCGCGGAGGCGGCGGAGGCGGCGGCGGCGGCGCGGCGCCCGGGCCCGGCCTCATCAACACGCCGGGCATGCAGTCGCTGCTGCAGCAGATGTCCGAGAACCCGCGCCTCGTGCAGTCCATGCTGTCCGCGCCCTACACCAACAACATGCTGCAGGCGCTCGCCGCCGACCCCGACATGGCCGCGCAGCTCGTCAACCAGGTCAGACCGTCCACACACAGTCACGTCGGAACCCGCCTCGTGCAGTCCATGCTGTCCGCGCCCTACACCAACAACATGCTGCAGGCGCTCGCCGCCGACCCCGACATGGCCGCGCAGCTCGTCAAACCAGGTCAGACCGTCCACACACAGTCACGTCGGAACCCGCCTCGTGCAGTCCATGCTGTCCGCGCCCTACACCAACAACATGCTGCAGGCGCTCGCCGCCGACCCCGACATGGCCGCGCAGCTCGTCAACCAGGTCAGACCGTCCACACACAGTCACGTCGGAACCCGCCTCGTGCAG
>OZ020286.1:5728770-5799517 GCA_963971205.1 Aethes cnicana
CACGGTAGTTTCCTTACCGGCAATTTCTCTGGCAACAGTTGCAGCCAACCGGTGGCGGTCTGGTGCAGAGACTTCATCCACGCAGGTCTACCGTCGCCCTCAACCACCAACGCATCTGCATTTAAAAACAGGCCATTAACATTTCACATCAAACGGTAAAAAAGGCGAATGCACAACAACAATATCTGAACTAACTATAATAATTACCATCGACTTCTGTTAGGTGGAAAAAATAAAAACAATTAAAGCCAAGTCTACCAACATGGATATTTAGGTGTTGTGTACAATTTTGTAGCGCTGTGTAATTTACTACTCGAAGTAACTACGGACACAAGGTGCCAATCCGCTAGACTTTTATTGCATACAGCGTAAACATCTCATGAATGCGGACATGTTTACGAAATCATACCCTAAAATACGTGCTCGTGATCAAAATTAACACTGCTCGAATAATACTTATGTTGAAAAGGATAAACTGGATTTGACTAGTGTGCTCCATGCGTGTTAAGTATGGAGGTGTGGTATACATGTATACAGTGAGATATATATCGATACTCACTGTCATCTTGTGAAGCGGCGTTGTATGCCAATTCCTCCTCATCTTCCAGCTGCTGCATCTTGAGGAGTTTGGACACAAGATCGCTGCCTTGGGTGGTCAGCAACACCTTGAAGAAAATTCATTGTTTAGTAATGAATTTTTGCACTGGGTAGTCGTGGGGAGTTAGTGTAGCGGGTTAACTGCTCATAATGAGAGGCTTATTGCCCAGCAGTGGGACGTAACTAAGCTGTTGCGGTGGCATCATCAAGTCTTTTTTAAAACAGGTGTATGATACCTTTTCGGCGTTGTTAGGCAGTCCCAACCAGGACGGCGTCTGCCTGTCCGAGAGGTCCTCGATCCACTTGAGGAAGTGGTCGCGGCGGTTGCCGTCCGGCATGGTGATGTGCCGTTGGTTGCCGCTCGCCTGGAACGTTAATAGTACAATTAAGTTGATTTCAATTTTAGCAGACCGAAAGCTCGAATCCCGGTTTGCGGTCGCCACTTGTGAACTTTCTGGCCCCATCGGCTATAAGTTCTAGGTTCGCAATGTTATGAATATGGGTACCAATTGGCCCGATGTCTCAAATGACAGAAAAGTGAGAAAGCAAGAGAGCTCACCCGACAGTATGATATTACAGACTAGAACATTTTTCGCTTAATAAACTTGGTAACATTTGGTGGTATGCATGTGGATTTATTTGGGATCTATCTACAGACATATACATCCGTACACGGAATTCGTCATTCAGGTTTCTTGGAGACTGAAAGGGAGCATTAAGAGAGACTTTCTACGGGAAAAATGGGACCTACGCGGGTTTATACCATGGGAGTCGGTTAGTCATTTTATAAATAGCCTTCAGGTCACTGTGCGTTACAAGTATTCGACTGGACTTGTAACATCTATAGCGTATGCATACCCCATCGACGTTAGCGACGAGCGCGAAGTCAGCCTCGAAGGAGCGCGGCGTGAACAGCTTGCAGAGGAACGAGTGCAGTAGCCGCTGGTCAAACAGGTTGTCGATCTTGCCTCCGTAGATGCACTGCGAGAGAAGCGTCACGAGCGCCTCCCATGGGACCTTCTCTGGCGGGAGGTTGGTGCGACCCTGGAAGATGATGAGGCTTTAGTACCAGTGGGCTTCTGTAATAAGGTACAACTTAGAAGGCGCGCGGCGAAGCACTTAAGCCACTGACGCAGAGTCTATTATTGCTAAATCCACGCAACTTGTAAGTTGTGTAAACCTGTTGCTTTGAGTTTAATATAGCATGACTATAGCATTTAACGTACGACGACGTTTAGTATGTATGTAACCAAAGTTGGTTTAGGTGGTGGTGGTTTAGTTACAAAAGAGGACGCGACGTATGTATGTGTGGCTCCGGTCACTCGCTGACTGGGGCTTCACTTGGAGGTAGCGGCTATGATTGGCAGAGTGTGTACGAGTACTGTTGAAATTGCAACTCACCATGGCAGTGGCGTCGATCCAAGTGTCAAGTGTATCGCAGGCCACGCGAAGATCGGACTCGTTGAATTCGTAGTACTTGGCCCAGCCCAGCGGCACGTAGCGGAGACGCTCTTGCACGATACCTGGTCATACGAGATATTAGTTAGACGTTGTATAATGAACACACTTACAAAACTTACAAAAATCCTATGTAACACTACAGTTGAGAGCGTGCAAATATGGTTATTATTGACATTGTGACTGTTAATATTGAAGTTAGTATAATTTACCGTGGAACCAAGCGAGCAAGAAGTACAGCCTTGCGCGCTCCGACGGAGGTTTCATCATGCGCGTAGCGGGAACCTGAAATAAAACACACTAGATGTAACATAGATTCAATTTAGGTTTACTATTTCGATACGGTTAAAGATCCTGCATCTATATACATAGTAGATGCTGTAATTTTCAAGTCAGGTTTGGTTTTTATAGTGACAGATTCAGCGAGTTTAGTCATGATCACACGGCGGACCCGATCTCGAACACAACTCGAATGCAGTGTCAATGTGGGCGTGCGAGGACGTCTGTAGACTTGTAAATGTGTCTGTACCACTGCGCGGAAAAACTATTCACTCATAATCTCCGATGGAAGTGAAGCGAGTTGCGCGCGGGCTACATTTAGGCGGGTGATTCCGTGGCCATTCTGTACCTCTGTGCCATGGCTAAACGACGAGACCAAAACTTTCGTGAACGTCATGTATGTCAATATGATCATGAGGGGCGCGTTGAAACCAGTGTAGTTACATCTACTGGAAGAGTAAACTCGATGCCGACCCCACGACGTCTGATTGGTTTGGTGGTGTTTCGTGATTGGTGGATGTAGTTACCGTGGCGAAGGTCCGCAGCAGGTTGGCGCGGATGCCGGGCGGCGGCTCGAACACGAGCACGCGGCCGGCGCGCAGCAGGTTGACGGGCAGCTTGGGGCTGATCTCGGTGGTGAGGAACAGCCGGAAGGCGGGGTGCGGCTGCAACGAGTGCAGCTTCTTCTCCAGCTGCACCAGCCACACCGGCGCCAGGTGCACGTTCTTCAGCATCACCCATCTGTAACCATAACGTTGTTCACTTTAGAACAAAACTCCATGCCTATACATAGACATTACGGAGCATTAAGCTCTAGTTGAAAAAAGTGATAATGCTATCCGGTAACTGCGGCTTATAAGAATATATACAGTGTGATGAAAAACAAGACGCAATGAGATGTAACATATTGAAATTGTTATGAACCCTAAGTATCAAGCTCAATACAAAAGGGCATTCAATCTTACGAATAATGTAAGAACTTTATTGATTTGGGATTAGCTTAGCAAATTAAATCAGCTAAAATTTCCTTCCATATTGGCGAATCAAATTGTGCATCATCGCCTTCGTCGTCTATCTCAAAAGCGTGCAGTAAGTGTCGACTCACCGGCCGGTCTTGCAAGCGGTGTTGATGGCGCGCTCGGCCTGGTTGAAGCCCTCGGCCGACCCGATGGCGATGCTCGACAGCGGCTTGTTCAACTCCGTCGCCATATCGTCCACGCGACCTGAATAAGAATATGCACGAATCGTTATAAAATCAAAATCAAAACATTTATTCAGCAAATAGGCCACATCTGGGCATTTTTACACGTCATTTTTAAATGAATTTAACAGAAAGAATTATCAGCGCTTCCTAGACCCATAATATAGTAAGGTATCTTAGATATGCAATTCTATTCGGATCTTGCAGATTCAAAATTAAATATTAAATATGATTATGTATGATGATAATGGTGATGGTGATGGTGCCGGGGCAGGGCGCGGCTCGCGGGGTAATACGTTACCGCTGGCGTCATAGCCGGGCACGGAGCACAGCAGCGCGGGCGTGGTGGCGTTGAGCTGGTGCTCGGTGACGGCGGCCAGGTCGAACTCGGTCTCGGCCTTGGCCATGAACGCGGCGCCCAGCACGGCCGCCACCAGCTGCGTAGCCGCCGCGATCACCCGGTCCGGCCGGAACGCCTGTAAGAGATACGCATTTAGTATGTATTTCGAACTCTGGTTTCCCCATTTCCATAAATCACTTTTTTTATTGCTAAGGACCGACAAAACGTCCAACTTGATAGAAACTGAGCACCATCGACTTAGCCATTCCCAATTTGCAACACAAGGGCGTCACCAATGCGTTACCGGTCGGAAGGAGACTGGGAACCCTCTTTTCTGATACTTACACTTCACCGCTTTATTGATCTTTTGTATCACTACTGCGCTACCTCGGTAATAAATTTTCTTGTGCTTTTGCGGAACTACCTAGTGGCTACACCCGATATATGTCATGATTCCACGTCTCCTTTAAGTATATAGTAGGTAGATGACCTGTATGAGCAGCAGCCGGTACATGGCGAGCGAGTGCGGCGCGGGCGGCGCGCTGGCGTCCGAGTCCCACAGCGTGGGCACGCACTGCTCGGGCGCCGCCTGCGCCAGCCAGGCCGCCAGCTATATAGTAGGTAGATGACCTGTATGAGCAGCAGCCGGTACATGGCGAGCGAGTGCGGCGCGGGCGGCGCGCTGGCGTCCGAGTCCCACAGCGTGGGCACGCACTGCTCGGGCGCCGCCTGCGCCAGCCAGGCCGCCAGCTATATAGTAGGTAGCTGACCTGTATGAGCAGCAGCCGGTACATGGCGAGCGAGTGCGGCGCGGGCGGCGCGCTGGCGTCCGAGTCCCACAGCGTGGGCACGCACTGCTCGGGCGCCGCCTGCGCCAGCCAGGCCGCCAGCTATATAGTAGGTAGCTGACCTGTATGAGCAGCAGCCGGTACATGGCGAGCGAGTGCGGCGCGGGCGGCGCGCTGGCGTCCGAGTCCCACAGCGTGGGCACGCACTGCTCGGGCGCCGCCTGCGCCAGCCAGGCCGCCAGCTCCGGCAGCTCGGCCGCCTTCTCCAACAGCCGCCGGAACACCACCAGCCTGCGGAAAGAAACGCAATACAATATTATTGTACACCATAAACAAACACACAAGAAACAACAAGTGCGTCGATTGCAGACGCCGATCTGGCAAACGACATTAGCTTTGTAGTTCAGCGACCGTATCAGCGCAATCGCCGCCTTACCTACTAACCCTTGGAAGCTGGTCAAAACTGGAGATTTCTTTCGGCAACTAAACGAAGCTCATAACGACCGTCCTTTAGTAGGTGCTACTTGATTCCTGACCTGGAGCTGAGGAACAAGGCAAAGGGTTGATGCAGGGTATTTTCAGCACCGGTGCCCTCGAAGTCGACGCGGAATAGGAGCAGCGCAAATGTCAGCCGGTCTGTGTGTTACATTTCTCTGCCTGTATTGGTATAAAGCACCTGTGGAGCTACAGTACTCTTTCACCTGGAGCTGAGACGCGTGGCAAAGGGTTGTCTTGGCCCGTGCCCTTGATATGGATGCAGCGTAGTCGAAGCTCGAATGTCAGCCGGTCTGTGTACAGCCTTGTATAACTGTTCACCTGGAGCTGAGCCTGGCGGCGGCGTCGTGCTGCTGCTGCGAGAGCGGCTCGAGCGGCGCGCAGTGCGACACGAAGCCCTCCTTGCCTCGCAGGAACGTGGCGAAGGGCTGGTCGAGCGTGTCTTCGGCGCCCGTGCCCTTGAGGTGGATGCGGCATAAGAGCAGGGCGAACGTCAGCCGGTCCGTGTGCAGCATTCCTCGCGCCACGCGCTCGTAAACCACCTGGAAATGTCATTACTCGTATTGTTGTACATGATAGAGGGGCTTTTCATTCGAAATTGATAATATCTCGTCAGGGTCAGCCAACATCAAAAGCAGCGGGAAGCGACTTTCGATACATCATGCGTTGTAACTGCTGTAACGTATCACTCCCGTACTTATTAGGAAAATGTAGGAAAAAAGAGTAATGTGTGAAACGTGAAGTGAATGGGAACGCGATAACTGAATTTCACACGGGCGAAGTCGCGGATAGAAGCTAGTGAACAAATAAATCTAAAACATTTTTAGTCCATTCTTTAGTTAGAGGTAGCTAAATGGTTTCGAATAAAGCCTTGAATTTAAAATGTTGTCAATTTGAGTTTAAATGTAAATTGACTGCTGTGGCGGGGGTGGTGGTACACATTGAATAAGAGGGTACGTACATTGAACAGGTCCTCCGTGATGATGTTGAGCCTCGCGGTGTAGTCGGAGACGCTGGCGAGCTGCGGGCCCGCCAGCACCGAGCTGAAGATGTCCAGGAACATCTTCAGGGAGTATTGGTACAGGAAGTGCACTTGGTTCAGCGACTCCATCGTGAAGTAGATGCTGCTGCAAGCCTGTCCACAAACAAACTCTGGTCAGAGATATACCCCATAGTAACGGACTAAATGAAATTTTCTTACCATAAAAAAAAATCTTATTAATTCATATTTAGCATTACAAAATGACAATGAGTAAGAGAAAAAGTTCGAGATGAAAAATGTGATAGACTTACTTGAGAAAGAGGTAAGTATTGCTGGCTGACAGTTTCAATTTCAGCAATAACTTTGTCGGTTTCTTCCACCTGTAAGAAAAAAAAAACATAAGTTAGCGACAATTTTCCAATAACTCGATTTTTGAAATAAAAAAAAAAACCTCCTGCATACAAACTTTTGATATACACAGTGTCACTCTCACAATAAAGACAAATCAAACGACACATCACATACTAGAATACAACAAGGCGTTTAGGCTAGAGTGCGTACCAAAGACACATACATACGCTGGAAAAACATACCCTTCATCATAATCATTCTGGCGCAGTTGAGTACTTAAAATCTGGTATGGTATAGTAGTCTACGTACATCTTCATTCATTTTCAAAAACTACACGTTTTACATCTTACCTTCTGTCCAATGTCGTCAGCTTCCTTCTTGAGAGTTTCAAGGGTAGCGATGACGGAATCATCGTCTAAGATCTTGCCTTTAGCGTCATTGAGGGCTTGTAGTAACGACTTCTCCAGTTGTCGAAGGCGAAGATGGAATTCACCTATGGTGAAACATATTATGATTACATACACTAGGAGATAAAAAGGGCGAACCAAAAAATTACTATTTCTTAAGTAAAAGTTCTCCTGTCGAACATCGACGATGTCATTTATAAATGGCCTATTATAAACCCTAAAAGTAATGCCAGAAGGGCTCATCCAGCTAAGCAAAGTCTTCAGGATTAGATGTCTATGTTAACTTATCTGGTGAAGGGCAAAAAAAATCTATATAATCTATTATATAGATTTTTTTTGCCCTTTGTCAATAACATACCTTGTAACTTAAGCAAATCGGATCGCTTAGTGTCGATATCGGGCCGTTCAGACTTCAGCACGCGGTGCAGGCACTGCGACTGGAGCGACGACCGCGTCACGGTGAAATTGACGAAAGTCACGCGCGAACACATGTCCGGCGGGAACTCCACCGTCGGATCCCTGGCACGCAAAATTTGTAATTCGTAAAACAACCTAAGTTAAGATTTTTTTTCTCATTGAGGTTGAAAAACAGCACGGGGTCACACGGCGGACACGGCCTATAAAAGCATGATTTCGAGCACAATTCGAATGAAGTCTCAATGTTTGCGTGCGAGGACGTCTGTACACTTGTAAATGCGTGTGTACCACTACGCGGGCCAATGATTCACTCTCCATCTCCGGATGAAACAAATGACGGTAAGGGCGAGTTGGGTGCGAGTTGCGCGCCGGCTAGATTCAGACGGTTAATTCCGTGTCCATTCTGTATGTAGTACTATTAAATATCCCGTGACGGGGTCATGATCACATCCTGGCGGCGACAGACTGACGTACCTGGTGCTGAGGAAGATGACGAAGGAGGGGCTCAGGTCGATGTCCTGGTCGCCGAGCGTGATAAGCACGCGGCCGCCCGTGCGCCGCAGCTCGCGGTTCAGCACGGGGTTGAGGATCGGGTCGTAGTTCTCCACATCCTGAATTCAAACACGATGTTAATATCAGAAGCAAGTGACAATCTACATTTGCATGACTCTGGCATGAGTTGCAAAACCTACAGCCTAAAAGAGAATGGGTTACTCTTTAGCAAGCTTGACAACTAAACCTTCTCCATTGGGTCAACTAGTATTAAAAGAATTTTCAATTCAAGTCTTCTTTAGATCGGACGACATATTATTTCAATGAAAACAGGTTGTTTATTTTGATCACTCACTCATACTTAGATAGAGAAAAAATACAAGGAACCAAACCTGTTCCTAATGCAACAATCAATTTAAATTGGTTGTCATCTCGTTATGGATTTCCGAACAGTAACGGCGGATTAGTTATTTATTACTTGTTCTTGTTTGGCTATTGACATACCTGAACGAGCAGCGGGTTTCCGAAACGTAGTGCAGACTCGAGGTTCTTGCGGAAGGAATCGTCGAGGAATGAAGTCTTGGTGATCTTGCGCTCCCTGAATTCGCGCATTATGAACTCCGTGGCTTGGCCCGACGGGTCAATGATCAGCGGGTAGCGGTTGAATCGCTGCAACAAACATAATACATTCATACAAACGAACCCAAAAAAAAAACGAGTAAGTCCAGTACAGCAAAAGTAGTAATTAGAATGATTAATTTACGGAGTAAACGTTCAATCGAAGTAACGAAAAAATGGAATATCGATTAGAGGAGGTCAATAAAATAGTGAGAAAGTAAAAGGTAGTTGACGTTACTCACCCGCAGCATGATGGCGTTCTCGACGCACAGCTCGTCCGTGGGCAGCGCGTTGGCCTGCCAGCGCAGCCGCTCGTCGGGGTTGCTGAGGTACTCCGTGCGCGCGATGTCGGCGCGGTACTTGATGTTCGCGGCCGCCAGGTGCGCCGTCCACGTCGAGAACAGGTTTTGACGGTACTGAAATGAAATCACATGCTATAAAAAAAACCGGACAAGAGCGAGTTAAACTTGTCTAGAGAGGGTTTTTATAACACCCTCAGAAAACTGTTTAGACATTATGTAATGTAGCATAAGGTCATCTGTCAGGAAACTCACGTGCTGATCGAAGTATCCACCGTAGGCGATGAAGGCAGCAGACAGCAGTACGTCGCCGACGATGGTGCTCATTTGTGAACGGAACGTCTCCGAACTGCCCTCCCAGCGCTCGCGCTCGATCACCAAGCTCTTCAGCAGGGCGATAGATCTGTCCACCTGTTTACAGACACATTATTTAGAGGTTTACATCATTGACATCATAAAAACAAACGGGATTGACATAGGCCTCCCCTGAGACAGGTTATGTGCCGCTCGCATCCACAGACTTCCCGCGCTCTTCACCTGATCGTCGCTCCATCTTGTTGGAGACCTACTCACAGTTCGTCTTCCGATACGCGGACGACATTCGAGGACTTTCAGGCCATGAGCCATCAGTTCTACGAGCCCCGCTCACTGCCACTTAAGGTCAGTTTGTAAGTAATCTTAATAAATAGAAAGTTACTTAAAAATAACGAAGTACTCAAAGTCGGTAAGCCGATGAAGTTCTAGGATTTTCTGGCATACTTGCCAAATTGCGTACTCTACAATGTTATTGGCGTCAAAAGTTCTCAAGTGGTGACCATGACATCGATCGGACGTATTTGAGCATCTCGTATGCCTTTTAACATCCAAGGGAAAGACGTACCAAGACTACTTGATTGGAATGTTAGGACGAGTCCTAGACACGTATGTATCTGGAAAGGACGAGCGCGGTAGCGACAATGGATTTGGAACGATTAAATATATGGAAGAGTAATACTAAATCAGTATTTAGCCTATGAAGGATTTGTATTGTAACAAGAACGGACAACATAAAGAATGAGTGGTCATGGGTGAGGGAAGTACGTAGTGCCAATTTTATGTGATGTGAGATAAAAAGGTAAGTAGTTGACTTTATCGTAAGGTTTATAATATCACCTTAGCTTGCACGTTCTCGAGGTCAGTCTTGATGGCCTGCGCCTGGCTGATGAGCTGCGCGTACTCCTCCTTGTAGGAGGCGATGGACTTCTCGAGCTGGGCGATCAGCTCGCGGACCTCGTCGCCGGCCGTCACGTTGGTCTGCGCCTGGTCTTCTAGCGCTTGCAGCTCGTTGCGGAGCGGCTCCACGCGTTTCAACATGTCCGCGTATTCGATCTGTCGATTTAATTAGCTTATGAGTATTTTATTTACAAATACAAATTCGTTTATTCTCCATAATAATATGAAACATGTATTTATTAGCTTAACAAATCACACAGGTACTCTGTAGTTTAACAGATAACAGGCATTTATCATGGAAAAAGGGCATACCCATAGGCACAGCCAATGCTGATTTTAAGCCCATCCGGCGTCAATATTGATGGCAATTATGTTTAATTCAAGCCCTATAGTCTCGCAAGAGTATGCTAGTCCTTTATTGTCGCGTGAAAAGGGTATTATACCCTTTTCAAGAATGCGACAACTGGAAGTTCTTGGCGTATTTAGCGATAGCATAATGGTCATTTTACAATGATTGATTGAATCCCACCATCACAATAGCCTATTTACGGCCCACTGCTGGGCACGGGCCTCCTCTCATCACGAGTTGATTTGGGCTATAGCCCTCACTCGGGCCCAGTGCGGATTGGGGACTTCCCCGATTTGTGATTGAATGAATTGTCATAAATACATTAGCTATTTATCTGAGAGGTTTGACAAACTTAGGGTAAGAAGGAAATACGATGTCTCCCCGTAACTTTGTATTATGTTTATGAACGTAAGATAAAAATTACCTGAGCAATAGCCCATTTGACCATAGGCCCGCAAGCCATACTGGCTCGGTTGACCTTTTCGAAGTTGTAGTCCGGGTTACTCAGGTAGCGAGTCCTCATCTTCTCGCGGACATCGTCACTAGCACATAAACAAGTGATTAATACTTAGATCTAATAACCTATGTAAGAAGGTGCATCGAATCAACCCGTTCCGTCACGTTTAAGTCCGTCAAACCAAATCTAAAATAACAAAACAAATTCCCTCATGCACTGTTGATTTTTTTAAACAAAATGTACTCCGTCACTTACCACAGCTATTACTAAAAGTTCCCATGATGTCTCATTCAAAGACGCCACAATAGCAAACAAAAACAAAATAAAGTAAAATCAAACAAAACAAAAAGGAAACTCAATATAGCGAAATGAAATTACCGTGCGGTAGTGTCATTTCTTATGAACGGACGTGTAATGAATGAACACTTATTTATTGGCAAATACATGCAACCTGGAGATGACTGGAGTTATAACTGTGGATACAAACAACTTATTACTTTATTATTTCTTCATTAGTTCTACATTGGAATATTTCATTCTACTGATGTATCAATATGAAAAATTGACGCATCATGTAAGTCGCGAGCGCTCTACGGTTAAGGATTAATCAGCCATCACCACAAACAGTTAGAGAAATCGTGAGAACACGGTGCAAAAAGCATGCTTCAAGCATTCAAAAAAAGGTCGTGCGTATCCGAGACTTGCCAAACACCTTTACATGGGGTGGGTTGATTCAAACCTAGTCAACCTGGATGATGGCTAGGCGTCAATATTTAACCATGACGAGCCTGTCAAATTTTGAATCAACCCAGGCTTACCGTTGCTAAGTGGTGTCAGGATGTAGGACGGGGTCGAGGGTGGGGGGTGAAGCGGTGCTCACGTTATGTCCTCGGTGGAGAAGTTGGAGACGATGCTGTTGATGAAGTTCTCCCGCATGATGACGGCCCGGATGGCCTTCCAATCGGTGGCGTTCTCCCCGAGCAGCAGGCAGATGGACTCCAGCGCCACCTTCACGAGCGCCGGCGGGTTGCCCATCGAACGCACCTCCACCAGGTGTTGCTTCTTTATCGACTTCACGGCTGCACGCCAAGCGAGAGCGAGATAGTACAAAAAAGAGAGAAACAAAAAAGGCATTTAGCAGTCTGTGATACATGCGGCTGGCGTTATTGTGGTACGGATTGATACGCGTTTTATTTATTGTATGTTAATTAAATAAACACGATTAGATACGATATTGTTAAAAACGTTCGGTTAATTTTGTTGGTTGACGATGCTCAGCAAAGTTAGTCACAAACGAGTAACGACAATGTTTATTAGTCCTGATGCCTTTCTACTTCACATGGTAATTACAATATTAATATGATATATTAATAACAACAGTCACATATGCAAGCAAGCTTAGCTTATTACAAAATAAGGTTGAGTACAACAATATACATTCATAACAGTAATCATATTGAAAATATAAAATTATACTAGATCAAAATACAATGCAACGTTTAGATGTTTAACTGTATCTAAAGTATTACACGATTATAAGATTGCATACAGGTGCATAACAAATCATTCCGTTTACAATGTTTTTGCCAATAAATATACAGTATCATAGTAACCAGATAGTAACTAATAATAAGGATATAGAAATGTCAGTAACGACAGTAACCATAATGGTTTGACGTCTTAGTTAAAGATAAATAATCTGTATCGACAATTTAAAATTTAATGCATGTCAAGCAAAACAACAGGTGAAATCACAAAGTAAAATATATTTAGTATATATTTTACTTTGTGATAAAACTAGATAAGTTTATACGAAATCAACTAAAACGTCGTGACTTGTCTTGTTTTACTTGAAAAGTGTAGAAGAACAGTTATCAAGGCATATAGGGTTTGGCTTCATAGACTCAATAAGATAGGCGGAAAAGTAATAAGCTAATAATAAACACATCAACTAGTTACAAATTATACATCTTTAAAATAATTCCTCATCTCGTCTGAACGATGGGTGAGCCTCACTTAATGGAGGTGAAGATATGATCGGATCAACAGCTAAATCATTCCCAAGAATCATGCTGTCCTTCAACACTATGCAAAGAAATTGATAAAGAAGTATGTCACTAGTTTACTTTCCGCCTCCTTATAAAGTCCGCGACACTCGTTTTGTTGGCACAAGTAGACGCCTCGTATAAAATAGTCAAAGAGAACTTGAAACACATAACGAGACAGTGTATCTTTTGTATTCCTCAAATTCATAAGAGGTGCAACGTACAACAGGTGAATGTGGATGCGTCCGTCAACAACCCGAGTGCCTAAAGTCCACTTGTACCAAGGTTAGATTAGCTCTGGCAACCTTCTTTGTCTTTAGATTCAGTTTTTTCGATGTCAGTGCCTTATTTGGGCCAGGGTTTTAAACTTGGTTGATACAAGTGGGGTTAAACCATAGACTAGAGAACGTGAGAACTCCGATTAGCTGGGCGAACCCCTCTGCCACTGCTTTTGGGGAGTTTTCCATACAAGAAGTTTCAACCTCATATAGTAATGACAACCGCACTGACACACTCTTTGACGTCTAAACCATGTTGTCATTCCCGCAACATGAACTTATGTCTATTCATATCATAGCCTACTATACCCCCCCCCCCCCCCCCGTCGCCCCATTATTTTTGTTAGCATCCTCTCAATTAACAACTTCACCGATGACGCATCGGTCTTCAGTTTCTCTAGTCTATGGACTGGATGATTCTACCAGCGTTTCAACCGACGTCATGAACATTTCTGCATTTATAAGCTGATAAATGGGAGAAGAGATCTTCTATTTTGATCGCATCTGAAACTACCATTTTATTTTCATTTATTTTATAGTTATTACTAAATCAGCAACTTAGCGAATGTTAATGAGGGCGGTTGAGCTGGGGAGACTCACCAGCTAAATTAAGGGTCGGTTGATTCAAACCGTTCGTTAACTACGCAGCCCTCGTTAAATAATTTACTATGGGATAAAATGACGTTTCTGTACGGAATTACAGCTCGGCGGTCTTATTCAACGACCACGAGTCCGTCAAGTGTGTTTGAATCAACCCAGGCTAAGTAAATCGGCACACTAACGTGATGTTCTCAGTTTCGAAGTTAACAATGGTGGATATGAAGTTGTCCTTCATGACGGCGGACCGGATGGCCTTCCACGTGTCGCCTTTCTCCCCGAGCAGCGTGCAGATGGACTCGAGCGCCATCTTGACGACCGACGGCGGGTTAGCCATCGACCGCACTTCGACTAGCTGCTGCTTCTTGATCGATCGCACCGCTGTGTCGTCACTTCACGTTTAATACTAGCTTGGGAGGTTTACGTACGATATCGGAGTTGGGTCTTAGTTGGGGCTTAGCTGAGCTTTGTTTGTCGCTATTTTAACAGACGAAACACTAAACTGAGAACATACTAATGTCGCGAACTTAATCACGCTATGGAAATCGGATATTTACTTTTCTCACGAGTAAGATATTCGATCTGATTTTTTCATTAATTCCGGTCCAAACTCCAATGTTGTAAGTAAATACACAAAGAATAAAGATAAGTTCATATAACAAATAAGGCATCGTCTTGCAGTGACTGTTTGCTGTTCTAACTACTGAGCTACAGATGTTACTCTAATCGTCTGGTAAGATGAGTTATGAAACTATTGACGCTAACACCAACTAGGCTTAGCTAGAGTTGCATCAAACTGCCTGAAAACTAAAGAGAAAATGACGTTTCTGTATGGAATGACAGCTCAACTGCCATATTTAACGTTGACATGTCCTTAAAATGTGATCCAACTCTGGCTCAGTGAAATATAAAGCCGTGTTCACACTTCTTATGTGGACTCGCCTTTGGTTATAAATGAATATCTAACTACGGTGCGAATGAAGCAAAGAACCAAACCATTTTGCGCCTCGATGACAGCCGGCTCCACTTGCGCTAGATCCGCCATTACGTCTCTTCGTTTCGCTTCTATCTCCTTGGTTTGTTTTTCTAGAGCGACCTGATTTTTGAAAGGGTTTTTAATATATTAATTAAATTACTTATTTAAGCTTTATTGCACAATAAAAAAAGTACAAACTTGCACTTCTTTCTTGTATAATGCTACAAGAAAGAAGTGCAACTTTAATAGGGCTTTCCAAAGAGTGACTGACCTGGATTTCCTGGCTCTCGACCTTCTTTTTCTCGGCTTCTTGTTGGTCTTTAACCATTTGACGTAGTTTGGCGTTGGCGGCTTCGTTCTTGGCTTGAAGTTCCTAATAAATGTAAAACAAATCTGTACTCCTGATTTCTAGTAGTATTCAAAAAAGACCTTTAAACTTCGCAACATGAGAGTCTGCGCCAGATGAGAGGAGATATTGAAAAGCTTACATGGCCATTTCGGAACCCTAAGTGTAATTTCACATCACCAGCGCATTCTTCAAACCATTTGCAATGAAATTAGGAGCCATCTGTCTCAAATTTCATTGCACGCTTTCACAAACAGTCCACGTTAGCCAGTATGGCCCACGTGTACCAATCACTGTTAATTTGTAATTTATTTTTGCTTTCAACGAGTTCCTAGGTCAATTTCCACAAAACAATTGCCGCTTACCTCGGGTTGATACCACTACACCCGAGTTAAGAGGCTAGCCCAGTTAAGAGTTTAGCAACTTAGGTGCCAGTCGGCCTTACACTATGTTAGGACTATAATTATAAAAGTGGACTCATTCTTAAGTACCTGTGACTTGACAGCAAGACTCTTCTGCATCTCCTCGACTTGCTCGACGGTCTCGGCGATCTTGCCGAGGCCGACGTTCAGATGCAACTGCTGCTCCTCCAAGTCGGCGCGTTTCTCGGCGTACAGCTTCACCATTTGCTGGATGAAGTCCAGGTAGTGTCTGAAAGTAAGTGTCGAGATATTTAGAAATGATACAACTGAACACGATGAAATGGTACGATTTATAATGCCAGCTTCACGTGACGGTAGAGTAGTTCGTGAAGCAGATATTTTTTAAAAGCGATTGCTGAGGTTATGGTATATTTGTTCACTGAGCCTGGGTTGCTTCAATTAACGTTAGAGGTTTTCATTACCGTGGGAATGACGTTTCTGTATGGAATGACAGCTCCCAGCTATGTGGGATGCAAACCAGGCTTGAAGCGACATTTATTACAATAGGGATGACGACAGGGTGAAGAAATCGAAATTCTAATTAGTCCGTCAGTCAGGTAATAAAAAAATACTAGACTCGTGTTTTTTGTTTTATCAAATTAACAAAGAATGACTAAGTTAAAACGCATTAAAGTTGGAGAGTGGGAGCTAACTACGTCACCGTTAGGTATAAATCGTACCTAACCGTGACGTCACGCGACATTTCAACTCAATATACGAGTATCTCCGTATAAGTTTGATCAACAAGATGGAGCGACGACCTCGTGAAGGTCGCGGGAAACCGGTGAAAGCAAGTAGCACAGGACCGGGCTGAGTAGCGAGCCTTGGGGGAGGCCTATGTCCAGCAGTGGACGTATTTCGGTTGAAATGATGATGATGATGATGATGATGATGATAAGTTTGATTACGTGAAAAAAGAAAAAATACGTGTCCAATACTTTTCAATAATCTTCCTGATAGACTAACGAACAAAAATGGCGTCTCCCCTATCCTCAGTACCTTGAATTAAAAAAATACCTTGGCTTGGTCTAGTTGAGGAGTATGAATAGATACCGGATACGTGATCTGCACTTTAAAAAGCTATACTACCTGCGTTCTCATGACTGCGATTCTTCTCTCATCACAGCATATTGGTATTAAATATCGGTGGACATGTGTATGGCAATTTGTCTTAGGTTTATAGCCTCTCACTCTCGCATGCGGTGCCTGAACGCCAATGGCGGCCTGAGCCCAGATATGTGGGATGGATAGGTTGTCATTACCTGGCCGTGATGGACACAGTTCTGGTGCTACTTGTTAGGCTGTCATAGGCTGTGGCCTCTCGTCCCGGGTGAGGACTATAGCCTAAACCCTCACGTGACGAGAGGTGGCCAACAGTGGTACTCAAAGAGGCTGTTGTTACCTGGGCGTGATGGCCATGGTGCGGTTGGCTCGCTTGGCGAGGCGCGCGTTGGCGCGGTGCAGCGTCTGGTGCACGTAGACGCAGGCGTTGACGACGGCCTCGCGGTGCGCGGGCCGGGCGCCCACCTCGCCGCACGCCGCCGGGAACAGCTCCGGCGCCACGTACTCGGCCGAGTCCAGGTCCATGCGCGTCGTGAACTCCTTGCCCACCTACGGAGCGGAATGTGGAACGACACCACAGAATATTTAATAGTACTACATACAGAATGGCCACGGAATTACCCGCCGGAATCTGTCCGGATCGCGACTAGCGCCCAACTCGCCGTTACCGTCATTTGTTCCATCCGGAGATGGAGAGTGAACCGTTGGCCTGCGTACTGGTACACACACATTTACAAGTGTACAGACGTCCTTGCACGCACACAGACGTCCTCGCACACAAATATTGAGACTCCATTCGAGTTGTGTTCGAAATCGTGCTTTCATAGGCCGTGACCGCCCTGTGACGATCCCATAATATTCCAGAGGACGTGATGAGGACCACCGTATGTTTGCTACGGACGCCACTGGCGTTGGAAGCGTTCGAGGTGGTGATTGGAGGGATGTATATCTGTCAATGTCAAACTGAGCATAACAGCCAATAACTGCCTTGGCCGACACCAAACGACACTAGCGCCCCTAGCGGATATTTCCCTCGAGGTGACCGAGCGAGCAAAGCTAGCTAATCGTCACCGTATCAGTTTGGGAAAAAATGCTTTTGTATATCCGGCGGAACTTAGGCAGTTCTCTTCTAATCTAGAAGTTGCATTTTTCAAGATTCTCGTAAACTTTATGAGCAGGTTTAAAACTTATACGGAATATTCTGTCGATTAAGGTTTTGAAATGGCGGTTCAAAATGTAAAAACACATCTCTACTACTACTGGTATTACATAACGTGAGAACCTCGTAAGTCTTATAGTTAGTACATTACTCAGGTCTTTCAGATTCTTTGAACGCTTAGGAATGTCTAAATTTACCTGGAAGAGTGCGCCGTCGCTCCAATCGCCAAACCAATTGAGCACGCAACGGTTGAAAAGCGCAGGCGATGTCGCCGCGCGATCCTTAAGTCCTTCTGACGACGGGTTCATGGTGAATACCACGTGCAGGTTCCGCATCACTTGGCCAGTGAACCTGAAATGTATTCGATGGTGGGTATATTGTTGTACGTGGAAAACACGACGACTACAGCTGCTCTAAAAAGAACTTGAGGGAAAAAAAGAACAAACTACTTTTTTAAGGCCAATGAGAGTCTAGATAAACTTCATAATAAAGTTAGATTTAGTGATTGACTCACCATTTGTACAACTCATCGTTGGAGTCAAGCATCAAGCCTTCTCTTTGCGCGCCCTCCTTACACTGCGTCATGAGAGCGGCGAATTCATCGCCCTCGAACAAACCAGGGACCTATCACAAAAAAAAACACAATCAATCGCAACATTTTTATGGCCTAATTAAATAGTTCATTTTCATTATTTTATTAATTCACCTTGTGAAGAACAGAATTACGTAAAAGCAGAGAATTAAAGACTATGTATTAAAAAAAACGCATAAGTAAAACGGAGTCCATAAATAAATTGGAAAACAATAATAAACTTGATCTGATCTCACATGATCATTAAACGATAGCTATAATGTACTTATTGTACCCTATAAAATTATCGTATACGAGCTTCTGCCCGCGACTTCGTCCGCGTGGAATTCGTTAATAGCGTTCCGGGATAAAATAAGCCTATATGTTAAACAGTGTTATAAACTACCCCCATACCAAATTTTGTTGCAATCCGTCCAGTAGTTTTCGAGTTAAATTCGGACATACATACATACATAAATACAGTAATTTTTTCTAAATATCCTTGTTTTGTGTTCAGTATCGTTTATATAGTCACCTCGACTTGATAGTTTCTTTTAATTTTCAAGTTTCAGACGCGACTTCTACAATCTTATTATTAGTATAGATAGATAGCACAATTATGAAAAAATAGATCCATTATTCGCACAGTTCCTATAACGTGGGAGTTAACTGACCTCTCCGTTGGCTAGCAGCGTGTTCATTCTCTCGAGGAAGCCGCTGTCCAACACGTTGGACTCGTCCAGGATGAAGGCGACCTTCTCGTCGCGACAGCCGGCCCGCCGTAAAACGGAGCGTAAATCTTCGTCGAAGTCCGCGCCCGTGTATTTGTTGTGCACCTACAATATGTCCAAGAGGTTAAGTAATTACTGCGGCGTTTGAACACTTCGATAGACCTTTTTATGTCGATGATATAGGCAAACGAGCGCACAGCCCACCTGATGGTAAGTGGTTACTGCGGCTAATGGACATCGAAATCCTCCCATTAAGAAACCATAAGATCTCGAATGCGTTGCCTACCCTGAGGCCTAAGATGGAATGCCTCTGTGCCAGAAATTTCACCGGCTCCCTTAACCCCCTACCGGAACACAACAGTGCGAGCACTGGCAGGTTAGCGAGGAAAGACGGTGGTACCTCCCCGGACGGACCTAGCACCAGGCCCTACCACTAACAAGGTATAAGTGTTCAAAAATACTAAAATTAGAATGCAAAAGTTAAACTTTATCTTTCGCTTTGGTAACACCCGTCCTTTTTGCTACTCGAGCAATTGGTCTCAACAACCAAAACCAACTAACACGTAACAAATCGGAGTACAATACACGAAGCAGTACAAACAAAGGCAGACTCTATCTCAGCTTGCGACAATCTTCTTTCCTACTTCCTCGGACCGCCATCTGAACTATAAATCCTGGTTACCTTGATCTGGAAGATGCTGAGCCCGTTCATCCAGGCCACGAAGCGACTGAGCGTGGTCTTCCCGGCGCCGGACACTCCGATGAGCAGCAGGTGTCCCTGCGGCTGTCTGAAGATGCGGTCGATGCGGAGCACGTGTTCTAGAACCTCGTCGAACAACACTAGAGGCACGTCCAGTTCTTCTTCGTAGAACACCTGCAACGGGATATAATGGTCAGTTAAATAATTTTCAAACGGTCCTTGCTTTAAAATGGAATTTGGAAGTATGTACAGTCAAAATGACACACTGTATTGTTTTGGAAATAGGACCTTTCTTTGGTTACGTAGCTACCTTTACATTGGTTGCATGAAAAATGGCAGCGCAAAATAAGATAGGCACCACAAACTTAAAACTGTCTCGTGTATAAAAATGAATCAAAAAGTCAATGTGCGTTGTTAACGAACCTTTAGCCTAGCCTTGACGTATTCACGCAACTGATCCCTCTGAACAGGCACATAGTCTTTGCTCAGCCAGTTACTGTACAGGATTGGTCGAGCCAATGCTTGCTCCCGGTTGATACCTAAAAATAGATAAAATTAGTAAAAAATCGCCAACTGAAGTAAATATTTTATTTATTTGAATAAGTATTAGTTGAAAAATAATTTTTATTTTAATAATTTATAAAAATAAAAGCATGTCTGAATGTCGTCACTTATTGGTCGCAGTCTCACGCGCTCGCAATCTGCTATTGGACGATTTTACCCAATGAGGGTCACCGTATTTCTGCTCACCGTTGGCACCACTGTTCTTAAGAGGTGCTTAATCCTCTAGCGGCGAATTCACTCGTAATGTCCCTCATTACTTGACAATAAATCAAGATATATCATTAAATAGGTATTTGTGTACCTGGGAAGAACCTCATAGCGACGGTGTCGATGTTTTCGTCGGTCCATTGCCGCTCGGTTTCCTCGACCAGTCTGTCCTGGAAGAGACGCAGGGCCTCGTGTGCCCAGAGTCTCACTAGGCCTTCCACGCTCAAATTGTCCAGAGGCCTGCGAATTATATAAACATTGATTAAATACGGAGTTCCAACTTTAAAAAAATGTGATTTGAATGTAACGAAGTCAGTGACAAACGACAAATAAGTAGAAGAAACTGTGAACATTATTATCCCACAGAACAGACTGAGAACAGCTAGGTCATAGTTTTTGTCCAATGAATAGATAATGAATAGAGAATGTTTGAAGTTCTGCGAGATGATCGATGTGCGGTTATCAACCGTCAGTCCTTAGGTAATAATAATAATGTAATGTATTATGTAATCTATCTATAAATATATTTTATTATCTCATTTACTATTTAATATCTGTTTTCCACAGTGCTTTAGTTTAAACTGTTATGCTGGTTTTTATTGTAATAATAAATAAATAAATAATATTAATGTCCCTGGCTTTTACCCCTAGACATAGGTAATTCAATAGGAGCTATTACCCGCGACTTCGCCTGCGTTGAATTTCATACTAAACTTCTATCCTCTATTCACATCCTTACATGATGATTTCCTCACAAAAAAGTAGCCTGTATCACTCTCCATCCATCCAACCATCTCTCCTAAATAGAACGACCAGGTAGCCTGTGTTAAAATTTTAAGCGCCCTTGGATATTGCTCACATACAGAGCTTTTACGATGTACACCCCAATGTAAGGTGATTGTCAATCTATATTTGAGTAATTACCTTGTCTCTGGTAGGGGCCGTCTACATATTACGTCACGCAAAATTTCGACGTTTTGTACCCCTCTTCCCCTATGTGACGCTTTTTTGGGATCCCTTTAACATGTACTGTCACGTTAAGGGTGACCCCCCCCCCCCTCCCCTTACGCTGCTACGTGATATGTGGATGACCCCGTACTACTATGGATTTCTATAGTAAAGTCCCAGTGACGATCACCTGATGGCCTCGCAGATGCCGCGCACCCAGCGCGTCATCTCCCGCGGCGAGTACACGTAGTGCGGCTGCATGTCCTGCGTGAACCGCTCCTGCGACGCCAGGTACAGCTTCACCATGGCCTGCGTCAGGGGCTCCGCGTAGCCGCGCAGCGCGGGTTGCATGCGCAGCATCGCGCGGGTGAATGTGCCGTAGATCTATAGATGGAGATAAAATGCCGTTAAGACTACCTTATGAAATCAGTGGAACGCAAATAGACGTACATTGCGAGACGTATGTTTCGAGACCTCTTAAAATTCGTATCCTCAGTGAATAAGCAATGTACGTCTACTAGCGTGTTACTTATTTCATAACGTGAATTTGGCTAGTGTGACCAAAAGTTTTAGCAGTTTATGACGTCATTGCCACATTAATAGACCTCCTTTTTAAGAGGGTTTATCCCTAAAGTTGGCAACGTCGCATATAGCTGTCAAATGTTTCGCTGTTTTTATTAATTTCTCAATATTACTGAATTAAAAAAGAAGTTATCATTCTATGGTTGAATGACGCGTCTCGTTTTATATTTCTTTGGTTAGGCATTCAAATGGTAAGATTACATTAAAACTCATGAAAAATGCGATGGAAAGTTTTCAAAAGATAGTACTTCCATAATCCTAAAACTTTCATGTTCCTATGATAATCGTTGCAATCCATACTTAATGTTTTATTCAACCATAGAGCGATAATTCATATTTTCATTCAGTAATAATCAGAAATTAATGAAAACAACGAAATATTTGACAGATATCTGCGACGTTGCCAACTCTTGGAGTAAACCCTCTTAAGGAGGAGTTATTTGGGGATATGTAATCTCATATATTTACAAATTAATGTAAATTGTCACTGCGAGTGTATGAGCGATAAAAATGCTGTGGTAACAAGTCATATTGCTATTGCTGAATGTAATAAGGTTTATGAATTTCAATTACATTTGAGAAAGCATTGTTTGAAGATTAATAGTTAAGTAATGAAAATGTAATTTAGTTTTATTTTCAGCTGAATTTATTTTAATGACATTTGACATGTATGTATACGACTCCTTACCTGTTCGAGCGAAGTCTCGCCGGGGTAGTCGACGTATATGACGGGCACGTGGCGCAGGAGTCGGTGCGACAGAGGCTTCCGGCCGGGGTCCGTCGGCGGGTTGCAAGCACCCACGAACTGGATGCGCTCGAGGTGGACCCACGAGTGATCTGAACAAGAAACAAGCTTATAGTACATTTTTGGGAAAGATGAAGTGGAAATAGGGTAAGACAATCATGATTGCTGGATTTGCTCGAATACGTTTCGGTTTATGACAGTTCAATCTCTTGCCCGCGGATTCGTTCACGTTGATGTGGATTATGTTCCACACTGATGTTCTCTGAATGGAAAGTAATATGTCAATTCTTTTTATGTACCCCTGACAAAGAGATGCAAAAGTTAATGAATGAAAAGTAACATATACAGATGAATTCACGAAAGCTTGCACATATGGATGCAATGAGTTAATGTCACAAATTGGTTACATACAGGTTGAATCAATAAGTAACAACTGCGTTTTTAGACAACCCGTATTAACAGAACATTAAGAGCGTCCTTTATAAGAATGACAGTGACAATTGATATCTCATTTCATTTCATTTCGGATGTTGTAATAACTAAATTACCGCTGGCTCTGTAGAAGCCCTTGTGTTCCAACAACTGTCGCAGGAAGGAGATGACGCGCTGAGTTCCGTACTGGTCCATGTCAGGTAAATTGATCTCGTCGCAGAATAGCACAAGCCATTTGCCGAGCTGAAACGTATTTTATAACTTTAGGCTAGCAACCAAGGCAAGAGAAGTGAAAAATACACCCACGGCTTTGTAAGACCAGCGGGAATAGAGCGTTTTCCTAATGCATTGCGTGTGATGTCAACCAACGGCTGTGCAGCGAGCGTCACTATCGAGTAATGTATTAGGAAAACGCCGCCGGTAGTTGCGTCACATCGTGGCCGAGCAGTTAATCTTCAGTGCAAAAGTGAATATACAATTACCAACCTAAGCCATAGCACGACACGACTTAGAAGGCGCGGGGCGAATCTCTTAAGCCTTTGATCCAGAGTCCATTATTGCTTAATATTTCGAATGCCAGAACGCGGAAGCACGCCAAAAATTTGTAATTTTTCTATTTTTTTTCGTTTTCGATAGTACTTACTACCGAATACCGAGGAGGCTCGAACGCACTTTGTTAATGTGCAACGGAATGAAACTTTTGCATTCCGTTGCACATTAACAAAGTGCGTTCGAGCCTCCTTCCAATCCGCGCGCCTTCTAAGTTGGGTCGTCCTATGCGCCTCATCGTTGCTTTTCGTCACTATAGAGATAAAGGTGAATTGCTAAGTGAAAGGCCAAAAACCGGCCAAGTGCGTGTCGGGCCACGCGCAAATTATAGGGTTCCGAAGTTGAGGATGCCCAGAGTACCTTTCTAAGACTTATTAGCATCTAGCTAGCCTGTGGTATGACGTGCCCGCCCGACGCCCCTGCCGCTCGAGAAAAATCATCATTATAAGTTGGTCGACTATTACTCGTAAGTTTGTACAGCCTACTTAGCTCTGATAGTTTTCCTTTCAACTACGTTATATATGCCACAACCGTGATTTTTTTCAGCCATCCAAATACCACCATTTAGCTGGCAGGGGGGGGGACACGTGACTCTAACAAAAAATAGCACTTTAAAGCTTAATATTTCACAAACGCATCACTTAATCAAAAAATGGTTTTAATAAACCCACAATATTTTTTTAAGACCTATTCAACGATATGCCGCACCATGGGGTACGCAAGAAAAAAAAATTACATCCCCACTTTACGAGTAGGGGAGGTACCCTATAAAAAAATATATTTCAAAATTTTATTGTACCACTTTGTCAGCGTAACTAATATGCATATTCATGCCAAATTACAGCTCTCTAGAGAGCTGTAATTTGGCATGTAATTAGGTCTAGACCTAATCATCTCCGAGCAATAGTGCGGACAGACGGACGGACGGACGGACGGACATGGCGAAACTATAAGGGTTCCTTGTGGACTTCGGAACCCTAAAAATCAACTGAAACTAACTCTAGACGTTACTTACCTGCACAGGCGCTAGAACAACTCCATTGGGCGTCTTCCTGTACTCGCAGTAGTGGTCGAATGTCTTCAATAGCAGTTCCGGCGTGGTAGCTGAAGAGAAGTTCAACCCGACGACTTCCATATCCGGGAGCGCGCGGAGCGCAGAGAACAGCGTCATCGTTTTACCCGAGCCCGGCGGACCGCAGAGGACTGTTAGTTAATAGAGAACTGCTTTAAAAGGTTGCGCATATTAAAATGCGTGTTAATTTCTGAAAGTCTAATTGGGTAAAGCATGTACTTATCTTCTTCAAGGTTCAGTAGCAAGTGGAAAGGGAACATACCTTACCCGAATTTTACGATTGAATTCTGGATCATTTTGAAACATGTTACGAGGTTTTACCAAATTGACAAGAAATTTTACACATTACATCAGTGAGTAATGAGTTTGATCAGCAATCAGTTCCAGAAACCAGTCTTTGAGAAGTGAGCTCGCGATGGGCTAACAATGTGATAATTTTAAGAGGACGCTGGCCGATTTTCACCTTTTGCTTATAGGGTCGATTACACTGACTACATGTAGTGGTACTAGGTCATGTAGGACACTGAATATGCATGTAGGAATGTAGGATTCTAACTTGGGAAGTAGGAAGAGCCCGACCGCCCCACTTCCTTAGTTATGAATCTTAACTTAAGATAATTAATGTAATCGGCCCTTCCGTTATTTAAGTTTTCAAGATCAATATAGAACGTACCAAGGGGCTTGTGCTCCGCGAGCCAAGTGTATAACAGCGCTTCGTGGCGAACGGTATCGAGCGTGGGTACGACCACATCCGGAGCCGCCACCTTGTGGGTCTCCACTTCTATCTGGGGCACCTTAGCTGACCATGGGACCCACTCGCCAGTTATCGAGACCTGTAGACAATTTTGTAAGAAATATAACATCGTCAACGTACATCGACGTTCGTTTTAGGCGCTCAATAGTAGAGACACAGCTTGTCAAATAGTTATTACTCCAATGCCAGCTTTAGTGTATGTCATTTCTAACAAAGTTCAGAGATATAAGCTAACATACCTCAAAGTCGATGATGTGTTGATTGGGTCCGCAATTCGGCAACGGCATAGTACTGGCAGACCTTATAAAGTCGCCTAATTCGTTACGATCCTGGAAAAGAAAAATGCAATGAGTGTTTCGAATAAGCTATATTCAATTCTACATACAAATATAAACTCACGCCTGTTTCCCGTTGGGGTAGGCAGATAATTCCACACATTTCAATGAAGTTAGATATTGAATAGAATACCTTGAGTTTAGCATCGCCGGCGAACGACCAAAGCAGTGAATACACGAGCCATTTTGGCACGTACGCTTCAAGTTGCTCGTTGGTAATGGGGAAGTCAGGATGCTGGCGATTATAGCCGAGAATATTCCTAAAATAAAATTAAACCACAATTTAAACCACCTTTAAAATTAAGACTGTAGATTGGAAGATCAAATTTATATTGAACGCTACCTGACGCCACGGTTCAACATGGAGTGCAGCGAGGACAGAGCGCGGTGGCGAGTGAAGTCCATAATATGGTCGAGAGACACTGCTCGCTCGAAGCTTTTCACTACTAAACCGTCTCCGAAGAACAACGGCTGTAGAATCATAGCTACATCACGTTGAGTCTGAAAAAAATGACATTTATAACAACCATTTTCAAATGTTTGCAATTCACCATTTAGTAAAAGATCCCTGTTTACCTGCAAGGCGGGTGATAGGATATTCTCTGTAGCGTTTTGGTCGCCGCCTGCAGTCGGCGCTGCCATGACAATGCTGAACGAATCTTCCTCTCCATCTTCTAGAGGAATGTTTCGCAGTCTGTGGATAAAAAATAAGCGTTAAATCATCATATGAATTTAATATTATAGAATGAAATCATTTATTAAAGGAACACAAAAATTCCAGAACGAAAATCCACAACATGCTTTGTCAAAAAGAAAGCACCGTAGGTAACCCACAACATGCTTCGAATAGCTATGCTTTATATTATTATATTACATCTTGTGATATTTATTTACCTTAGGAGGTAGTTCTCGAATATCATTTCTGTAGTAAGCACGTCCTGTGAGAACCAGACCATGCCACAACGAGACACTGTCGCCAAGGTTGCGTATTTCAAGTCTTGTACCTGTAACAGAATGAAATGGTCAAATTTACTGTTAACACGACTAAAAACAATACAAAAATTGTTAAGACTTATTAGCTTACCTCAAACATAACTCGCACGTTCGGCGGTAAGGACAATCGCTCGCCATTGGGCAGCGTAAGCAGTTTGTTATCGTCAAGAACTGAATTCAAGTTCTCGACCCATTCGGGATCTACGTCACCGTCGAAAATGATCCATTGACGCTTGTTGATCTCACCGCGAACGTTGTCAATAATTTTCCTGTAAAATTATATACTTTGTTGTATTAACAGTTACAGTTTGGTGCCGTGACTATGGTAGGAATAAGCTGTGAACTGACCTGAGTATATGCGTGAATAAACCGTCGGTCCATTCTCGAGTGTTAGGATCCAGAACACCGTAAAGTGACTCCTTTGACATAGCTTTGGGGTCAATCACGTGGGCTACACCTTCAACTCCTTCGAATCTAAAATTTAAATGTTAATGTTTTATAATGTCTATCAACAAAATAACCAGCATTAATATAAGTCAATTTACCTTTCCAGCGCTTTAAGCAGTACCCGCCACGCGGTGGATTTTCCGCTGCCAGACGGTCCGACCATCATCAAACCATGATTGAGTTTGCAGATCTGATATAGCTGCAGCACCTATTACATAATTAACCCAAGTTAGCATCATATCAAGATAGAATTTACATTGCCCCAATTGCTTGCTTGACTTGGAAAGTCAATAAATATTCATGTTTCAGTGTTTTTTGTTGTGAAATTTAAAATTTTAGTTGATGCTGTATGTTAAGCAGTATACAGCGTAGCCACGGAGTATTTATTTTGAAAATTTGAATGTGCTACACAAATTGAATACTAATTAATATCACTAAAACAAAAGTGAAATTAAAATTAAAAACACACAAATACACAAGTTGTAGAAGTTACAACTCCACATAAAGTAACTCAAAGAGTCTTTATATGACCATTAAGATGTAAAGTGCATAGTCGAAGATACAGTAGACAAGGATTTAGTTCCCAGACAATACTACAAGAGCCCACCAAACGTCTATTGCAGTATTAGAAAGTTCAAGTATTATACTAGAAGCTTCTACGACATCTTAAAACACAGAACGAAGCATCAAACTTCATGGTCATCATACATCAATATCGTGTAAGGTGATATGTTCAGTCTAGAAAACAACACTTTTAGGGCCAACGTGTAAATTTTTCAGGTAAAAAGAGCCTGCTGCAGGGAAGAGCAGACTGTGAAAGTGTTAAAAGCGACATGAGCACACAAATAAATATGTAAACAACACTATTTTACGATAGAAAATGAATACAAACACGATATTAGCAAACAGTAATGAAATTAATGAAGTCAGCGGCAAGACCTGTAAACACCTTGAGAAGTATCTACACACACACCAACACCGAACTGACCTTTTCGATCCACGTGCTGTGATGCTCGCGGGACGCCTGTTGCCGTCTCTACGAGCCGTTAGCGGTTAGCATGGAAACGCACAGGCATTCACACTCACGTACTACCGTATGTATGATGGTACATGACCGGCTGTGCTTTCTAACCACCGTACACTATTTGTATTACAATACAAGTGGGCTAAGAGGTACTTGGTTCGAGATAGCCATCGTCTCCCCAGTTACATGTGCCTAAGAGGAACTGGCAATGTTTTTGTTATGGTTTATTTTGATGGCCCTATTCACTCGCTTCTTGGAGATCTCATGGCGCAACGAAAATAAAACGAATATTTTTTTTACTTAGTGTTGGTTGCGTGAGAAAGCACAGCCTCAAATTTATAACTAATAATATTAAATGAAAAGCATATGATATTCTTATAGTTATGAAATTAAACCTGCATTATTGAATATTAAATGTTATATCGGTAGTTATTCTATGACACCGTCACCAACGGTTATAATAATCGATAAATACATATCTGATATGAGTGCAAAATGAACATTCATGTATCAAAACGGTGCATATGGCTAGTGGTATGACGATGCCGATTTGAAACACAAATGCTAATGGGACTTGTTATATTTATTTAGTATTAATATTCTTTCACCGATCAACTAGCCACCTTTATTAAACTGGTTGCATGTTTGTTGCTTTGATAAGTTTCAAAATATACCTTTTCCATCCATGTAGAGCCTTGTTCGTCACCTTCGCCGCATACTAAAAATTCTTCCGCGCACACCGCGCGAATTTCATTCTTAAGACCTGGCAATAACAATGACACCGTAGATTAATATTACCTTGATATAATATTTAAAGCAATATGCTTTACTAAAATCTTACCAGTCATCTCAGCCCTGGTATAACCGACATTAGGGAATACGTCATTCAGCAGAGAGAAGAGTAGTGGAATATCTTCTGCCACCAATTTGGGCACCATAGTTTCACACACGGATTGTATCAGGATATCTTGTTCAGGCAACGATTCGGCAATCGAAGCTTCGTCGGGAACCTCAGTACCGCGTTCCACTAGATTCTCCTATAAAGATGGGATATTTAAATAGAGTATATATTAGAATCGTGAAAACAATCTTGTGTGGAGAGGCAGAACTTACTTTAATCTTCTGTATGCGATCACGCTTCACGTTACCAGCAGACACGAGCACGGATTTCAAGGCTCGCAGGCCGAAGTCGTAGTGAGATTGGTTCGAGAGTTGCTCGTCGCATAACCTGAAAAAAGTAAAATTAGTCTTGTTGATTTACAATCAAACTTCAAGCCTGTGCACTCACCAGCTAAAATATATAACGCTCAAATAGTCTTGCAAATAACTGACTGAACTTAAGCAGGAGCATTCCTATTTTATCAGGAGCGACGATGCGAATTAGTATAGGTATAGCATGATCTAGAATGCGCGCGGAAAAACACTTAAACCGGTGACGCAGGGTCTATTTCTGCTTAATCCACACGCCTTCTAAGTTGTGTAAGCCTGTACCAGTTCTTTTTTACGTCATTTCATCGTTTCACACTTACTTGAAGAAGGGCACAATCTTGCATGCCAGTTTCTCCGCCGTCCTGAAGCCCTGGCTGAACAGCATGACCTCGGCGATGAGCTGGCGGTCGGGCGTGGTCATGGCGAGGCTGCGGAACAGCTTCTTCAGGTTGTCGGGCAGGTTGGAGCGGCCCGCGTAGCCCGGGTTCATCGTGATGAAGATCGCCATGTCCTGGCTCACGCGGACCTGCTTGCCGACTAGCTCCACGGTTATGGATTTAGCTGGAAAAGGAACAATTCACTCTTTATAATTTCTCATGAATTGTCAAAATTTCAAAATTTTAGTAAGGCGTAATTCGAAAACCATTTCGGTATCTCCATCTAAAGGAGTCAATAAGGAGAAAATCGTGTTTTAGTAGTAACTGGTGCGTGACGCCATATCGCTCAATTCACTGACTCTCGCTAAAGAGCGGGCGCTACGAGCAGAACTATATCTACGCGCAGAAAGAGCTTCTACGACGTCATTTTTGACTTACGCCCTTTTGGAATGAGGATTTTTTTAAATCTCAATTATCTGAATAGGGCGTACGGGATAAGGGAGGATAGGGGACATGGGATTAGGGAAGATGGGATAGAAGGATAGGGAAGAGGACAGGACCCCGGTCTTCTCACTCACCGTACGAAGAAACGCAATAGCGAACTACATATTACTTCACACCGATATTCTGTGAGAGTGTGGTACTTCCCCGGACGAGCCTACTTACCAGTATTGTCGCCCTCTTGGTGGCTTTTGAGGGCCTCCTGAATGGTCTGCACTTGTTGAGACACGGCCGAGAGCATCCTCTCTTCCAGACGATTGAACTCGTCGAAACAGCCCCATGCGCCAACCTAAAAATAGACCATTACCATCCATTTACATCTAATTTGAATGGAACGTTTTAAATACATTAACTTTTAGCAGAACCGATTTAATTTTCTTTTCTTTTCGATAAAGTAAAATACATTTTTCAGGTATTGAAAATTACTACCGGAATCGCTAGGGCATTTCTGGATTGAATCTGACGATGATTGGAGTAATGGCAGATCAGTTTAAACAGTATACATAGAACAGTGTAAGTATGTAGTATACCTGGCAGAGACCGACGAAGATTCGGCCCATGGCTTGGAAGTCGAATGTTTCGTCGCAGTTGAACACGAGGACGAAGCGACCGAGTTGGTTCCCGAGGGCCTTCACGGATTCGGTCTTACCCGTGCCGGCCGGACCTACAAACAAAAGCATTCTAAATTACTTCTGCTTACTGATATTTGACCGTAGTAAGATATGAGACATACAAGCTAGTACAACGAAAACAATGCCATGGACATTTGTATCAAATTTTATGAAAATTCACAACAGCCTCCAAGAATTTACCGAAAGGCGAGCCACCGAGCCGGGCCTCCAGCGCCTGCGTCATGGTCAAGTAGCAGCGGTCGGTGAGCGGGGTCTGCACGAGGCGATCTTGAACGCCCAAGTACTCAAAACCGTATAGGAATTTCGCGTTCGCCATGTGTATAGTTAGTTGTTGCAGTACCTGAGAAAACCGAATATATGACATAAGCAACTGAATGACCGTGTGAACTGGAGGGACATGAACTTATGAAAGGCCTCACTAATTATCAGGAAACGTTAGAACGCCTTGACTGTTAATAGAGATGTCGGATAAAAAACGAATAGATGTGTCTTTCCAGACGTGATAATTGCTTATGTGTATTTCCTGCTCCAGTCTCGTGAATTGTCTCGTGAATACAGAGGAGATTTCTGTTTTTATCTGAGGCCCATGCGGACAGTTCAGTTGAAATCCTAAGATTCTAAATGCGTTGCCTATCCAAGGGCTTAGATGGAATGCCTCTATGCTAGTAATGTTAACGTTCATGATGCGATAAGTTTTGTGATGTTGATGAGTGATACTTACGTCTTTGACGAAGCATGGTGTGGATTTAAATATGTATCTAATGATTGAGTGTTAAATTTTTCAAATAAATTATACTTCTTACGTCATTGTTTCTGGGATCGAAGTAGAAGCGCATTTCGCAGAGCCACTCGAAGGAGCGCGCGCTATTTACGTCGGAAGCGATCAGCCGGCGTGTCACTGTACGCTTGTGGACGAACTCGTTGATCTGTTGGAATTGGAAACTTTTTGTTATAGATGATTAAATTAAACAGGTCTTTTGTCTAAATGTATGTATGTTCGTAAACTCTTTATTGACTTATGAAGAAAACAATGTGCAACATTGCAAGTTAACTAAAGCATTGGATGAAGATGATGTCTGTTCGGGCGCCATTTTGCAAGCTATATCGAGGGTTTACGCGCACGTTTATTTGTGTCCACGGTTTACTTTGCTGCAAGATAATCGTACAAGTGAACCAGTTTAAACCGGTTATCTTACCAAGTGTTCGAGCTTCCTTCTTCTCAGCGGCGGCTGCTCCTGGAGCACGGAGTCTGCCAGGATGTTCAGCATATTCTCGACGTGCGATAGAACTTTCTTGAGGCCGTCGCCGCCACCGTTGGTCAATGCCGCATCCACGTCTTCAGACCAAAGGATTTGAGCGGCCAATACCACGATTTGTGCCTGGAAATAATAGTGGAGTTATACGGAAATGTGACGTGATCAGACAGACTATGTAAGGAAGGTAAGAATGAATAATAGTCAACAAGATTCATAGCTGAATAAATTGGTTGTCTGTAAAGTCGGTTTACAGACGATAATTTTACGTGATGACGTCACGCTGAGGCCGATTGTGCCTCTCTACCGCGTGTTCCGCGCTCTCGCTTGCGCGTTCGGCTCAGGCGGAACGTTACCATGAGTCATTCTTTTTCACCTCAAAACTATCGACATTTACAGTGTATTATATTTTCCCACATCGCCAGAAGCTGTGATGACTTGATGAGTATTGTACCTGGTATTTGTCACACCAATCGATGAACTTTTGCGGATCGACGTTCCCGTCCTTGAACTGTTTGACGTCGCCGACGGCGTCTTTGAGCCTGCAAGCCAGCGTCACTCGCATCTCCCGCTCGACCATGGATAGCCAGGAGTTGATCTTGGGATTCTCTACGGTCGACACTGGCGATAGGAAGTAGACCTGCCAAGAAATGTCAGTTTATGTAGACAAACAGGTGAACTGCGGTAGCTTCATGGTACTTTAAGGAATCATTTAAATTTCATTATGTGGGATGATAAGAAAGGAGATGATGACTTTATTGAAAGCTGCGAAGGCCTCGTAAGCCACATTTGAACGTATTTTTATTTTTATTTATAAGGTCTAAGTTTGAAAAATGCCGTTTAAAAGTTGACCCGTCCTAGTGGGAAGCCTATATCCATCAAAAGACGTCGATCAGCTGACGTCGTCGGATCAGCTGTTAAAAAATTACAAATTAAATGTCTGGAGTTGCATTTTGAACTTACCTCCTCTCCTTCTCGCGACGCGATGCCGTTAATAACGGTGTTGTCCTCGTTCAGAATGATGGCGGCGACGCCGGCGAACATTTTCTTGAAGTGCTTCTGCAGACGAGCTATGTTCTTGCTGTTGCCGATGATTTCTAGCAGGTCCTCGTCACCCACGAAGTAGAATCTGTATTCAAGTATTTTTTTATTAAATAATAAAAAAATCCTAAACTAGAATAGTGTCCCACAAAACAGTTTACACGGTTTGACTGTGGGATCAACATGTTTATGTTAATTTGATCACTCACTTTGATGAGGGATTTTTATGAGGTCGCAGTGTAAACGAGTAAAATCAAGGCAATTTAATGAATGTCATATGTTTATAAGATACCAATCATAACATATCCCGCAATATAAAATTTACATGTCTGCTCAATCTTTAGGCTACGCTTCTACTGTCTGCCTGCGTAAAAAATACCAAATTTTCTCTAATCTCCATAACAAACAGAACGACAGACAGAGATACTTTCGCATTTATAATATTAGTATCGATTACCTAGGGAAGCTGCTCCTCTCCCTCTCGAGGTATTCTCCGAGCGCCTTCTGTATCTTGCCTAAGAGGTCAGCCAGCCGCTCCAGAGATCGTTGCACGCCCGGGATATTCAGCACGTCCATTACCATCGGCGACTTGCTCACTTTCTTCATCAGCCCGAGGAACTCCGAACTGGATGGGGAAAATGTGGAAATTTATACTCCATAGTTATTTTTCTGCTGTAACGATTTTAAATCAGGATTCTGTCTGTTAAAGCACGTAGCTCTAAAGAGAAATCTAAATCTTTTTCGCTCTTGTCATTATGACAATAAGAACAATGCCAGAAACAAAAGATGATCTCGTGGTGGACTAGTAAATGGTCCTAATTCATGGTAATGCGAGAATTGCTTTTTGTGGGGTAGTCACAAGAGAACATGTCTCAAATGACATCCAGAAGCAGCAAAGTTACCTCAGAATAAGACATACCTGATGCTTTGGAAGCGGCTGGTCTCAACGGGTAGTAGGGTCTTGATATCGGCGGATCCGCTGAAGATTCCCTCGAGATAGACCCAGCGGCGCTGTACGTCGATCCACACGTCGAATAGGGCGTTGATGCGGTTCAACTTCTCTTCCCAAGTGAGGGCCTCCTCTTCGAATACCTATTTAAACATACACATTCTAAAATTGTTTGTTATGCAGGGTCGTTTATTTAAAGTAGCGCATGTAACAGGTTTAGTTTTATTTAGGGTGTTGTGCGAAATGATAAAGGAATAAAATAAGATTTTTAAAAGTAGCTGTAGTATAGTAGCTGTAGAAATTATTAAATTATCGGTAATAAAAACTGGTTTCGCGTTGGCAAACAACTGTTTAGATAATAATGCGTGCATTCTCTTTGATTTAATAACTGTTTCCACTTGATAAAATATGAGAAGGGGGTTATTAACTATAAGCATTTCTAAATTAATCAAAATCAAATACAGCCATAACTGCGACTAGCAAGCGGCCGAATATAGGCTCCTGTCATTTATATATGTACTCTATAAGGGCCCGATTATTGATTAAAATCTACCAGTCAAAGGGATAATTAGTAAATCTTATCCAACAACTCTACCCACCTTGTAATAAGGAGACAGTTTCATTGCAGCCACGCTGTTGATGTGCTCTTTAACTTTGTTGAACAAGTCATCCCAGCCGCGAATGATCTTGCACTTGTTCTGGTAGTTGATGAGATCTAGCTCGTAGCTCTGCCATGATTCTCGAACCTTGATGGAAAAGGTAAAGATTTATAGACATATTATTTGATTATAGAGTTAGACATAAAAGTATTGAGGAATAAAATTATGTGATAAGCTTATTCGGCTACATAAGGAAGGATCAATAAAATAACACTACTTAGAATAATTCGGGCCGATATTCTTGGATTCGGATCTGACCTTAGTGCGTAAACGGTCTAAATCCCCCAGCCGTAGTCTAATAAGTATTAAAATTACAAAAAAATATAGGCACCTTTGTTCATTGGGTGAGGCCTATGTCCAGCAATGGACTGCTATAGGTTGTTGATGATGATGACGACCTCTTTAACTCATACCTGTTTCAAGAACTCCTCGAGCGCCATTTCTCCCTGCGCCACAGACACGACATCCTTCACAGTGTGTTCGTTGTGCAGTAGGTCAGCGTCCCAGACTTGACCTAGAGTCAATTCCGACAGCGACCAGTCAACTTTGAGCGCGCGGCATAGTTGACGCCAGTGACGCTCTTTCAACGCGTCGGATTTTAGCTCTACGATGAGCATGTTCACCTGAAATGGGGTTTTAAATTGTAGTGATATGGTTTAGTAGCTTCACGTTTTATTCGATGTTAAGTCCCCATTATACCTACATGGCACATTTCTAACGAGAAACGAAGCACCGTCAAGTTTGGTTTACTTGCTTTACTCGTTAGAGTTAGTAGTATCACACAGTCCCCATGAGGTGTATCTATCTATTGTATGATCGAAGAGTTATGACTTTACTCTCAGCTATGCCATCGATAAGTCAAGAATTATGAAATGCGTGTACGTACGTTAACCTCAACTCAAAGATCCATATAGATGTTTTTACGAGTATAAAGCTTCGTTGCGTACCTTGGTGTAGGATTGCAGCAGTTTGCGAACGTATTCATAGCTGTCGTACATACGAAGGCGAGCGGGCAACTCTTTGAGTTCGTTCAGCATGGCTTCCAATTGTTGCCTGTGAAATAATCATACTTTATTAACAAACACTTTTGATGCGCGTTTCTAATACATTGACTTTGACTGAAAAATTTACTGCAAAATTATTGTTGTTATTCTGTCCCATTTGTCACGAGACAAAAGGAGAACAGTTTCTTAGAAAAACTGTTACAACATAGAATGTTAAGTGCTTAGAAGATGCTCCATAAGTGAAGGTCTTGAAAATGGCACAGAAACCTGGTGGATTAAGACGTATAGAATCGCAGTTTTAAAAAGTTGTAACCATGGCAACTCGTGACAGAAAAAAAGTAGTTTCACCTACTTTTACGCTGACGGTAGTGGAGAAGAGAACTTACCTCAGTTTCCTGGGCTGTACAGAGAGCCAGGGTTTCTCCCTAATGTCATCGATCTGAGTCCAGATCTTGCTGAGTGAAGACCAGACGCCGCGTAAATCTTGCAGCTCCTCCAAAGCCACTGTCATTCGCTCGTTGTTCACAGAAGTTCCTGTAATGTATTTATTTTATCAGTATAAAATACAGTAAGGATTCTTTCTAATAAGCTGATGAGTATGCCAAATATATGTGGGTTTCAGGCCTTACTTTTGGCAGACAATACACTCGAGTTCACTTTCGGATCTTATTACAACGGAGTAAGGTGCAAAAAGTGTGTACAAATAGATAGGCGAACTAGCGCCTCCTAGCGAACTCCTAGCGCTCAACAATGCATTGATGAAGTATTTATGCATCAGTCTCACCAACCAGATTACAAGTTTATATTGAACTAGCTTTTCATATGCGCATAAACGTTGACGTGTAAAATAAAATCCCGTTTTTTCAGTTCCCATAGCAATTTCGGGAAGTGCTCTCTTAGTGTTCCTCAACAGTCCCTAAAGAACCTACATGCCACATTTCAGCTTCCTATGAGCAGTAATTTCAGCTGTGCGTTGTTGTCGTTGTCGGAACATTTATATTTATTGATGATGATTGACGATGATGACAAATACGCTCACTAAAATGCCGTTGAGAAACCGCCTACCAGTATCATGCAACTCCAGAGCCTCCTTAGCCTTGGCCACATTGTCTCTCTCGTCCTTGAGCTTGGTGTATCTGGTCTCCATGGCCTGGAGCCTTGCGAGGGCGTCCTCGGGCCGCGTGGAACCGTCCGTGGGCTTGCTTCGCTCCCACTCCGTGAGGAATTCCAGGGTCCTACTCTCCACCGCCTTGTCCTCGGCAACTATCTTTTGCTGGAGCGACGCCACCTGTTGATGTTTAGGTAAATTAGTTGTCGTTTCAATGTCAACCGTATTTCTAAACACCAGTTCGCGGCACCGCCGTGTGAGTGTGTAAAAGATTGCCATTGCATATAAAATACACCTATTGTACACTGCATTTTTTTTTGTTTGTGCAATAAAGAGTTTAAATAAATAAAATAGTGTCACTGTCACTGTCAAACAGTGTAAATGTCGAGGCCATCCAGCTCCTCGACAACACGGACTTACAGAGAAGGCTGAAAAGGACAAAACCCTTTGAGCTAGTTTAGTGTAGTGATAGAGTAACTAGTGCGTGAGTGCTACTTATAAAGAACACAAGAACAACGTGACTTCTCCTTAACAGAGACAATAAGAAACGTGTTAATGGACACATTCTTAGTAATATTTTCTTTGATAGTTTAGGTTAAACTAAAAATGCTTATTAGTCTTAAGACTAGATTGTATTCTAATGAGTTATGTTTGTAAAATAAGGTAACTCTTTTAATAAAAAAAAAACTGTCACTGTGTGCCAATTTAGCGTATAATATGGCACATAATGTGCTAAATTGGGAACACTGCACCTCACGCGACTATAGCAGCGACTTCATTCGCCGTGAACCTCATTCGGACACCATAGTCTAATACGAGGCACTACAGCATATTTAGTAGCAAAAAGGGCTCCTTGACAATCACAAAATGTCTGGACCCTATTGTTAAGCTAATCATAAAGTCGTTTAATTTAGAGAGACTAGTGACCCCCCGACTTCGCACTCTATTAGTGAAAGCCGCCTGAAAATACGTTTAGTAGTTTTTGAGTTTATCGCGAACGGACATAACTAAGTGTAAAAACACTTCTAACTTTACTATTTGACCTGTTACATGTTAAGTAATGTTTTAAAAGGGACTTTCTTACTTGTGTTTGAATGGACGAGTCCTTGCGGCGCATGATCTCGTTGAAAGCGCTCCATTCTCCCTCGATGTTGTCCACATGCAACCATTGCGCGGGGAATTGGAATCTGGAAGTTATTTAAATATGTAAACTTACTGTGTGAAGGTTTGAAGTCCAATAATATGTGTTCTCAATTAAATAACGGAACCTAAACGCAGGGTCGTAGAAAATTAATATAGAGAAGGTTTAAAAAAGGAATCCGACATATTTTGAAGACAATTTTAAGTAAAATAATAGTTATACATGAGAAAACACTAGAACTACGTACTATTTTTTACAAAATGTCAGTTAACTACTGACCTCTGACGTTCCAAAATCCGTTGGGCCTCCCTGTAGATGTCGACCTGCTTCTCCCACGACAACACCTCTCGCTTGAGTTGCTGCACGTAAGTGATCAGGGAAACCGCATCGCTGGTCGACGCGGCCTCTGTGTGTTTAGAAAAAACGTTATACGATTAAACATCTGTCAGACAGCAAGCAAAAAAGTTTTCCTAATAGCTCCAAGTACTGTCTTTTTCTATCATAGGTAAGATGTACTTTATACAGAATCCACTCGATCTTACGAATGGTCCGTGTTCCAATAACGACTCCACTTTGCTAATACTGTATTCCATTCCGCCTTGGGATAACTTTTAATTTAACACGCAGAAATAACCTAGTACTGCAACAGCCTATTTACGGCCCACTGCTCCTCTCATCACGAGAGGGTTGGGCTATAGTCCCCACGCGGGCCCATTGCGGATTGGGAACTTCACACACCTCCTTGAATTATTTGACTTGGCCAGTTGTCCGTGGAAGTGCACCATCTCCCCTCCTAGCAGCGCGCCGAATTTGCCGAGCACCCCTTGTGCCAGGCGTCGTATTTGAGATATAATTCGCTATGAGTAAACCTTACCAATGGTCTGCTGTTCCAACTGCGAGCGCGACTTGGCCAGTTGTCCGTGGAAGTGCACCATCTCCCCTCCTAGCAGCGCGCCGAATTTGCCGAGCACCCCTTGTGCCAGGCGTCGTATTTGAGATATAATTCGCTATGAGTAAACCTTACCAATGGTCTGCTGTTCCAACTGCGAGCGCGACTTGGCCAGTTGTCCGTGGAAGTGCACCATCTCCCCTCCTAGCAGCGCGCCGAATTTGCCGAGCACCCCTTGTGCCAGGCGTCGTATTTGAGATATAATTCGCTATGAGTAAACCTTACCAATGGTCTGCTGTTCCAACTGCGAGCGCGACTTGGCCAGTTGTCCGTGGAAGTGCAACATCTCCCCTCCTAGCAGCGCGCCGAATTTGCCGAGCACCCCTTGTGCCAGGCGTCGTATTTGAGATATAATTCGCTATGAGTAAACCTCACCAATGGTCTGCTGTTCCAACTGCGAGCGCGACTTGGCCAGTTGTCCGTGGAAGTGCACCATCTCCCCTCCTAGCAGCGCGCCGAATTTGCCGAACACCCCTTGTGCCAGGCGTCGTATTTGAGATATAATTCACTATGAGTAAACCTTACCAATGGTCTGCTGTTCCAACTGCGAGCGCGACTTGGCCAGTTGTCCGTGGAAGTGCACCATCTCCCCTCCTAGCAGCGCGCCGAATTTGCCGAACACCCCTTGTGCCAGGCGTCGTATTTGAGATATAATTCACTATGAGTAAACCTTACCAATGGTCTGCTGTTCCAACTGCGAACGCGACTTGGCCAGTTGTCCGTGGAAGTGCACCATCTCCCCTCCTAGCAGCGCGCCGAATTTGCCGAACACCCCTTGTGCCAGGCGTCGTATTTGAGATATAATTCACTATGAGTAAACCTTACCAATGGTCTGCTGTTCCAACTGCGAGCGCGACTTGGCCAGTTGTCCGTGGAAGTGCACCATCTCCCCTCCTAGCAGCGCGCCGAATTTGCCGAGCACCCCTTGTGCCGCGTCGTATTTGAGATATAATTCGCTATGAGTAAACCTTACCAATGGTCTGCTGTTCCAACTGCGAGCGCGACTTGGCCAGTTGTCCGTGGAAGTGCACCATCTCCCCTCCTAGCAGCGCGCCGAATTTGCCGAGCACCCCTTGTGCCAGGCGTCGTATTTGAGATATAATTCGCTATGAGTAAACCTTACCAATGGTCTGCTGTTCCAACTGCGAGCGCGACTTGGCCAGTTGTCCGTGGAAGTGCACCATCTCCCCTCCTAGCAGCGCGCCGAATTTGCCGAGCACCCCTTGTGCCAGGCGTCGTATTTGAGATATAATTCGCTATGAGTAAACCTTACCAATGGTCTGCTGTTCCAACTGCGAGCGCGACTTGGCCAGTTGTCCGTGGAAGTGCACCATCTCCCCTCCTAGCAGCGCGCCGAATTTGCCGAGCACCTCCTTGTGCCACGCGTCGTATTTGAGCGCGACTTTGCTCTGCACGCGCGCGAAGTCGATCACAACTGGGCCGTATTCGCGCCGAGTGTCGGACGTGTCGAAGGTTGTGCGCGATTTTCTACATTAAAGGATTTTGTTACTTTAGATCTGCATCTTTAGATTTCACCTAATGGAGAAGCCACACGAGAAATAAATTGCATCATAAAGTTGACGTCTGTTAAATATGGCCGCTGATTTCACTGTGGAGAAAATGACGTTTCTGTATGGAATGACAGCCGACTCTATATTTAACGGCCGTAAAATTTCTTGATGCAACCCAAGCTAAATGAAACATCAAGAGTTTGTAGTACCAATTTTAGGGAAGTAAATAAAAAAAATAAAAAACTGAGATCGACTACCATTGCAACTTTTTACAAGTTTGGTTTCGAGATCAATGTCAATGTTACAGAAAAAGCATAAAAATCATAATCAGTAGTTCTAGTTACTTCACTTACTTGATATCATTAAGACACTTGATCCACAGCGTAATGTCTTCCCCGAGACGGCCGTACAGCGTTTCCGGCTGAAGATCCCACAGGGCTTGGTAACTATAAAACAAGATTATATTAGTCCCGCCTACGGTGACGTTCTAAATCCAAACTTCCATTGTAATGGGGCACAAACTCACCGCAGCCACTCATCGACGTATTCGCGGACTTGGGATATCTTCTGTTCGATCGCGTCGTAGGCGTTTTCTAGCGGTGCGGAACCGCCTGGCAGCTTCGTGAGCAAGTTCCTGTAGGTAGCGGTTTGCGAACGGGCCACACCCACTTGGTATCTGAAATGGAGATTTTAAATGGAAATACGTTAGAGATTGTAAATTGGAAACAAAAATAAGTCTAATTTCAATGATGAAGATTTTTTTAAAGCAGGGTCGGTAAATACCAGGAAGGCTCCTTAATAGTCATGAAGAAACAAATATGTGTACTGTATGAAGATGAAGTCCCCATTCCGATCTGGGCCCATATGGAGACTATAATAGCCTAAACCATGAGGCCTGTACCTAGCAGTTGGTGTTAATCGGTGATGGTGGTGGTGGTGTTATAGCACGACCCAACTTAGAAGGCGCGCGGTGAAGCGCTTAAGCCGTTGACGCTGAGTCTAATATTGCTAAATCCACGCGCCTCTTAAGTTCAGTAAACCCGTACCTGGTGCTCTGCAGGCGGTGCTGGCTGGTGACGACGGCCTGCCACGCGAAGATCTGCCGCATCAGCTGGAAGCGGGCCTCCTCCAGCGACGGGAACAGATACATCTGCTGGTTCGTGATGCGAACCTCGTGAACGACCCGAGCGATCTGCGGGAACGAAGTCAGTTTGTTCAATCAATCTATTACCAGAATTAACATTAGAATCCTTCAAGTGGCAGAATTTTGACGTCTCTAAAATCAACCCTTACATATACAAAGCCATACATGACATTATATATGACAGCGACACATCCGGCCGCTTACCACTCACAGGGATAAAGGGTCAGTCGTGCTATATCAGTTAGCACATTTTTTGAAAGGAAGGTCGGGTCTAAGCGATCTATGATGCGATTTATGGATTCCTAAAAGCGTGATATGGAGTTTAAAATGAGATGCTGCCAGTGATCATTATCACTGTTATTTTTTGCCTGCAGGGATACATATATCAAAGCCATGTTTTATTTCCTTCGGTCCTTAAACCGTATCTGTATCGGTTTAAGGACCGAAGGAAATAAAACATGGCCGCTATGCATGTTCTCACCTGTGGCTCGCCGCCAGGCTTGTGCGTGGGTTCGGCGGGCGAGTAAGTATCCATCGACAGGTCAAGCTCGTTGCTCTTGCCGAGCAGCGCCGCCGTCCACGCCTCCACGCCGGCTTGCAGGCGCGCCGCGAGGCTTTTCTCCACCTATAATAGAAATACGATCATTAGTTACTTCATTGAAAAACGGGCGCGATTAAAGCGTGATCGTATTCTGTCATCTTGAAATCTCGCGAAAACACTGCATGTAAAATTTTGTTCTGCCTGTATAATTATACTCAGGGCCCAGGATCTCGGCCAGGCTCGGCGTAGAGTAAGGCCACGTCTCGAGCGAGGCCCAGGTGTCGGTGTTACCTCCTCGTCCAGCCGCTGCACCCACAGGTGCAGGTTGCTGTACTGGCGCAGCGACAGGTCGTCGATGGCGCGCTGCAGCCGGCCCAGGATCTCGGCCAGGCTCGGCGCAGAGTAAGGCCACGTCTCGAGCGAGGCCCAGGTGTCGGTGTTACCTCCTCGTCCAGCCGCTGCACCCACAGGTGCAGGTTGCTGTACTGGCGCAGCGACAGGTCGTCGATGGCGCGCTGCAGCCGGCCCAGGATCTCGGCCAGGCTCGGCGCAGAGTAAGGCCACGTCTCGAGCGAGGCCCAGGTGTCGGTGTTACCTCCTCGTCCAGCCGCTGCACCCACAGGTGCAGGTTGCTGTACTGGCGCAGCGACAGGTCGTCGATGGCGCGCTGCAGCCGGCCCAGGATCTCGGCCAGGCTCGGCGCAGAGTAAGGACACGTCTCGAGCGAGCGAGCGTCCACGGAGATCTGTTCTTCGACGGCCAGTAAGTCTTCCACCTGGAAACGAACAAATACATTCGTTCCTTTGAAGCATGAACTTGTCAACAAGCACTAAATATTCGAACTTTACAACTAGCCGCAGATCTATCCAATCAACATGAAATTTTGTCCACAAGTGTAAAATAGTCCTTCTATCAGAAATTCTCAGTCTAAATACATTTAACGATACATTTTTAAGCATCTGACCCCAAGCACATACATAATCGGCTCCTGCATACAGAGCCGATGTACAAATAGTTGGCTGTTCGATCTTCTTTTACTGTTTTCTTAAAAGTATCTAAAGTTGCAAATCCTCAATGAGCCCTCGTGGAAACTTTCAAAACCATCTCGTGGAGCAAGAAGGTCTAGGCTAAGTAATGGGCTGTTGTGGACACTGACAATTCAATACCTACGTTACATTATTCTACAAACCTTCTCTTGGAACAACAGCACCACTTCGCTCAACTTCTGCACGTACGGGTCGAGTTTGTAGGACTCCCAGACTAGCGCCATGCCCTCCGACACTTGGTTGAGGACGTCGCGCCGCAGCCCCGCAACCAGGGGTATTATCGACGCTTTGTCGCGGATCTGAAACGTGGACGTGCCAGTGAAAAAGGAGCTTATGGAAGACTAACATAAGGCTAGTGTTGTCGAAACTGGATGGACAAAATTGCTGGTTTCTAATAGGTTTGAGCTATTCGCTGCATTTGTTATATCCGCCGCAAAACGAATTGGCGACTGGCATACATACTTCTATAGTATTCAATGGTCCACTTGGTTACTTGGAGATACAAGAATATGGTTCAAACGTGCATCCATATTTATTACTCGACTATCCTTAACACCGAGAATAGACATGCCACAAAGGGCAGATTCAGACCGGAATGGCAACAGCCATTCCGGTGTTAATCGGCCCTTACAACCATGCCAGGAGGTGCATTATTGCTTGATTTGAAGAAAGAACTAACTAAATAAACATCTTCGAATCATGCAGCTTCTTGTATGCAGATACAGGTATGTATACTCTCAGCCTAATACGTCGTTTGAATTGTTTCAGTTCAAAATAAGAGACATTTTCAAAAACCATCTGTGGATATGTTATTTATGAGAAACTTAACCTAATATTATAGGAAAACATTAGATGCTTACACTTAGAAACCAACTAAAGCATGTTTATAACCTTACATGTAATTTACATGTAATGTAAATGTTATAACTATGTGTAAATTTTGAAAAAAGGCCTTCTGCTTGAGTTTGTTGCGGCGCTTCTCTCAAGCAATGGGTCTAGGAAGCGCTAGTAAATTCTTTTCTGACGTGTAAAAGTGCCCCTATGTGGCCCATTTGCTGAATAAATGATTGAATTTTGAATTCTTAGTTATATCATAGAAAACTTAGAAGGACAACCTTCAAACAAACCAGCGTAAGCCCGAAATAAGTGTTAAATGCGATAATAGATGTCGCTGCCTAGGTACAGGCGAAATATGAAAATTTAAAGCGTCCTGGCATTTCCTATGTAGGTACGCCGTAATGTAGGGATATTGTCAGTCTAATATAATTAGCTTGTCTCTGGTTATACGTAGAAGTTATAGAGAAGGGACTAAACTAAAAAAAGACCATTCAACTGATACATACAACATAATGGAAGATGGGTTTGAAATCACTAATGTTACCCTAGTTCATGCACATTTCTAAATATAGACGTGTTTATATTTACATTGTTTTTGCATATTAAATAACATGCTACATAGAATAATAATGTACAATAAAAGTTATACATAAAGGCATGCAGTTTAATTTATGCGAAAATAATAAATATAAGCAAGCAACTCGAAACAATGAAGGGCATTGAAAATGAATCTAAATGACACTTTTTAACTTTGAAACAATGATTTTTATACTTAAGGATAGGCCCATCCGAACATTCAGTCGCCATTTTCTTCATACAACGAAATACAGCGCCGTCTGGTGGTCAACTGCATGAACTACGAGAATGTTTTGCGCGCTATAACCTCGCAGTGGCGTAACGAGAGGTGTTGCTGGCTTTTTTATTTTATTCAGTACAAGCGACGTGAATGCTGTAATATCATTTTTTCTAATAAAACATGATCCAAAAATCAACTTTTGTTTATTTATTGACAAAATAATTATTTATTTATATTTTCTTAGAAGTCCAAATTAAACATCTCACGTGAAATTCTTCATGTGTAAAAATGACGTCCTTACAAGGTTACTTTAACAAGCAGTCTCCGTAACTATGGCAACTCCGTAACATGGCGTAAATATGGCGACTTCGTGTCATAAATTTATTGTTTACAAAAATATTTCGATTGATGGAATGGAATAAACACAAGGTAATGTTAATCACCGATGAAACGATATTTCATGACACTTTTTCACTTTGCCTACGTGATTTCTGCAGCCTTTTATCACGCAAGTCGGCATTTTTTAAGAGTTGCGTATATGTTGTTTGACATCCGCACGCGCCGGTGTCTCGCTGAGCAATGTGTCACGATTGGTGACCAAACTTGGATTGGGCAATTTTGGGCACCAACAAAGTGGGGTTATATGTCATGTGCGTAGACCCGGTCTATACGAAGTATTATATATGTCTATGCTTTGAAAGCAACAATGACTTTGAGTCGTTTCACGATTTGACAATGTCATCAAAGTTAGGTACTCACTAAATTGCCACGAAAATTTTGATGAATTATCTTGTTTTACAAATATATTTGATCGGCAAAGTGAGTGAGTTAGTTATTAGGATATCGAATTGAGAAACTGTCGATATCTATGGAATTTATATTTATTTGACAATGGAGGCCATCTCCATTTTTTTTTCTGGACCCTTGGAGACTATACATCTCTAAGATCTTAGATTTAAGTTTAAGTTAGGGACTATACATCCCTTCAATGTAATTTTAGTATGTTATTACATGTATAAAATATACATATAGGTATGTATATTTTATACATGTAATGTAAATTTTGTAACCATGTGGAAATTTTGAAAAAAAGGCCTTCTCGTTGAGTTTGTTGCGGCGCTTCTTCTCAAGCAATGGGTCTAGGTAGCGCTGGTAAATTCTTTTTCTGACGTGTAAAAGTGCCCCTATGTGGCCAATTTGCTGAATAAATTATTGAATTTTGAATTTCTGAATTTTGAATTGAGAATCCTGTTATCTTTACGTTATAATATAACAATAAATCATGATCATCAATCATCTCATCATTATCATCATCAAACTACAATAAATAAAAAATGAAATAAAATGAGGCACATACTCGTAGTTTGGTTTCATCTTAGGTATGGCTATCTAGTACTTTAAATTCTGTTTTGGTCGTTGCACAATCATGGCTTAGTTATCAATTTCCCTTCATTGATCGAGTCGTACTGACGTATCTAAACTATAAGCGATATAATTATTCATGCATACGTGGCTTCAGTAATAAACAGCTACCTTCGTATGATTCCTATTATTTAGCTGCATAAGTAAAAAACGCATTCGTGTTAGTGGCGTCACACAATAAATTGAAAATTCTTGTTATGTATGCTAGGCTAGCCTAATGTTCAATGTAAGTATAAAATGATAGTTGTTTATACATTAGAAAAGAGAAGTTATATGTGCCAATCGTTTGTGTTGATATCTAGATGTGCTAAATCTTGTATCTTTTGTTGGAAAGTTTAATTTTTAAATCAGTATTTACTACTTACCCTCTCCAAAGTGCGCTCATAAGTGCGCACACTCTCAATAAGGGAGATAGCGAACGGGTAAAGTTGGTTCGCTTGGTGAGCCTTGTTCACGATCGCTAAAGGAACCCTGAAAAAAAAACATGTCTTCAGCTTATAGCACGACATAGGCGCGCGGCGAAGCACTTAAGCTGTTGACGCTGAATCAATTTTTGCTCAATCCACGCGCCTTCTAAGCTGTGTAAACCTGTACGTGACCTGTGCTCCTTGAGCACGAGTGTTTCTCTCGTCCCTGAGTGTAAAGCAGCAAAGAGCTTAATTTTAAGTTCAATGTTTGACTTTTACTGGGTCGTTTTTTCAAGTAATATAGTTTTATCAGTAACTTGCTCCTGCCCGCGACTTCGCCCGCGTGGAATTGGGTTATCGCGTTCCCGCGGGAACTATGCATTTTCCGGGATAAAAAGTAGCCTATGTCCTTTCCCGGGACTTCAACTATCTCCATGCCAAATTTCATCTCAATCGGTCCAGCGGTTGAAGCGTGAAGAGGTAACAGACTGACACACAGACAGACAGACATAGTTACTTTCGCATTGATAATATTAATATGGATATTAGTATGGATTGTCCTCACCTGAAGCCCAGATTCTTGAGGTTGCGCACTTCCTTGTAGAGCGTGATGATTTCGGGCAGGAAGTTGACCTTGAGCTTGAGAATGGTCCCGGTCTTGCTGGAACGCGCGCGCACCGACTCGATCGCGAATATGCGCCCGGACACGCCGAGGTTGCGTTGTTGGACCTGCCATAGGAAAATTATCATTATTTAAAATGTTGTCAATACATAGATAACATGCTCTTTGGTTACTGACTGACTGATGACAACGCATAGCCTAAACTAAACCACTGGTCGTAGAGTGCTGAAATTTGGCATGTAGGTTCCTTGTGGAGTGTGGGGGAATAAGATTAATTTAACTGAGGATTTCCTAAAATTTCCACGGGATAGGAACAATGGTATTTTACATTTTAACCGCATACGAAGTCGCGGGTATAAGCTAGAAAAGGAATAAAATAATTGCAGAGGTTCCAGTTCTAGAAACCTATTGGGCGTGACCAGTAAACTTTTCTAGTTACCTTGCGAGCCCAATCGTCGAAGACCTCTTGCGTATCCAGTTTCAGGCGGAAGCTATCACCATCGGCTTTCAACTTCTGGCCCTCGATGTGGTTCTCCCATCCTTTACCTTTCAATTGACAAAACACATAAAATCAATATAAAAATACTAATTAAACAATATCCGATTCAAAAACGACAAAAGGCACGTAGTAGTGTTACAGTAATTTCATCTCACGACTGCGGGTGAGCCATGGTAGTGTGAGTGGATACACATATACGGTCTCGCTGTCTTTCCGCTTCACACGCGTCACCACTACAATCATGGCTCGCCCGCAGTCGTTAGATAAAACTACTATACTTACATATTGAATCAATCAACCTGTATATGTAATAAATTTGTGCCAGCTCTTGTGAATCTAGAGGTACCTGTACAATCTATACAAAGCATGGAGGTAATAAGTAAGTACATCTGGAGCGAATTTCGAAACGTTATAAATTTAGATCAAGAGACTGCGCCCACGGGTGACTTTTGTCGCCGGCGACAGTTTCGTCAATCGGTCAAATCCAAGGAGATGTATGGAGATGCACTTGTGAGACTTTTGTCACGCGTGACTTTTTCTTCAGTTCGCTATGGAGACGTGACTAGGTGACTTTTTTTTTGTCACAGCGACAAAAGTCACCTGTGGGCGCAGTCTCTAAAGGTATGACCTTGAAGATTGTTTGCGAAGTTTCATGCGAGGCTTCTTTTGTTTTTTTATCTCTCGTTATGAGGTTAGATAAAGAGATATACGAGGCTTTTGCGCCCCTCGCTTCCGCGCACCTGGCTGGTCGCGGCGGTAGTTCCACTCCTTATTTCCTACTTCCAAGGTACACAGGATGCTTACCCAACACGTCCTCGACTCTCTTCAAGTAAGCAGTGAGCTGGTGGTCGATCTGCTTGGCCCATATGATGGATCCGGCCACGGGAGGCAAGTCTCGAACGAGCGACAGCCGGCTGCATTTGGACTGGGGGTATTGCACCTGGACGAAAAGTGGATCATTCCAGAAAACTGTTAGAGACCGTGATTATCATGTTGTTATTTACAAAACAAAATAAACAATTTGAGGGATAAAGCGTTTTTTGGAACATTTTATTGCAAGCCACCATCACAACAGTCTATTTACGTCCCACTGCTCGTCTTAATCTCATCACCAGAAGGTTTGTTTGGGCTATAAAGAATTTCGCACATAATTAGTAAACTCAGAGGTACGATCTGGATTTGAATCCCTCCCTCTGCATGCTCTCATGCTTTATGACCATTGGGAGCAGTTTACTTTCGACTCTGACTGACAAAGTAAGTAGTTAGTTATTGATTACAAGTTGTTAATGTGTGTCGTCGCAAACAGAATAAAACATAGATATGTACAGTGTACAGATAAGGTGGACTGCGAACGTAGATTCCCTGCTTCAATAGAACTAAACAGTTAGGTCAATTTGTTTGAAATGTGCCATGAATCCAAGATATTTATTTCTTACACAAAATTGTAATTCATTGGAGCGTAAAATCTTTTAGAATTTAGACTATAAAGAAGAACAAAAGTAATACCATAAATGAAAGTATTTTACACCGCCCATCGTTGTTTTCTTTTCGCCTTCTCCACTTTCCTAAGGTTGACTGGAAGAGATCGCTATTTAGCGATAAGTCCGCCTGTTATTTACCTATTTTATGTGCATTATTTTTGTATTTTCTTTGTTTTGTTTATATGGTGTTCAATAAAGAGTATTGTTGTTGTTGTTGTATCTTAACTCTATGGATAACATACCTTGAACTTCTCGTGCAGAGCTTCGATGTCGTCCTTCACTCTCTGAATGAGCTGCGTTTGGTACTCGCGAATGGCTCCGCGGATGTGGGGTCTCACGAACAGAGCGTTGAAACGAGAGAAGATGCGGAACATTTCGTTGGCGTTCTTAGCCGTCCCGAGCTGGTCGCGCAGATGCGCCGTGATGCGGGTCTCGACGCGATCTGAACGAATAAAACCTCATTAATCTACACATTCACTACCGTGACCCCTCCAGACGGGTTCATTTTGTATGAAAATCAGAGACATTGGCACTGAAAGTACTTAAAAAAGTTTACTCACCGATTCTGTCTTCATAGCGTCGTACAGCCGCTTCCCAGGCGTCGCAGCCTTCGCGCGAGATGTCCAAACAATCTACTTCTTTCACATTCTCATATGCCAGGTTCACCTAAGTTGAAATGATAATCACATCTTAAGATCAGCAAAAGTTATTAGGTACGGTCATAGAAAAAGTAATACAGATTTGGCTCAATAGGGTATTACACCATTTTTTGAAATGTGGTTTAAAATGATCCTTATGTCGGATTGAAAATCACAAGATTTTTTATTTCGATTTTCTGAATGGGATTTGCATTTTCAGTTTTCGCGCTAAAAACCATGTTATCTTGGTCTGTGACGTCACTAGGATAGTAAATAAGTACATAGTAACCAAACAAGTCAAGTCAAAACGGTACTTGTAACGCTTTGTTTACAGTAGGACTGACACAGCAGCTAACAACATGACACATAACACATTTTAATCTGTCCCAAAACGGTAGGCGTTTTGGGACAGATTAAAAACAACATTTTATAAGGGTGCCATCTATTTGGCATAATTCTTTTTGTCCGAAACTGTTTACGCATAACAGGCTTCGCATAATTTATCTACGCTGAATCATGACTTTTATTAAGCATAATTCTTTATTGGCCGAATGGGTGTTTACACGAATATTGTGTTGGCATAATGTTGACTTGGCCGAATTTTATTATCCATAATATTGTTTGGCATACTAGTAATTTAGCAGAATTTGGATAGGCTGAAATTTTGTCCGAATTTATGTCCGAAACAACAATTTATGTAGAGATGGTGTGCGGTAACACCGAAAGTTTGGAGCAAAGCCGACTCGCATAGGTTAGGTTAGGTTATTTTTTATATAAGTAAACGAAATTATCAGTTAGTAAAAATCCATTAAAGATACTCATTTAATTAAATCGACGAGAATAAAGGTATGCGAAAGTAGTTTTCGGCGTAACGAATTTCGACGAAAGTAATTTTCTGCATAAACAATATTCGAAATTCGAAAATTATGCGTGAAAACCATTCGGCGTAAATAGATTATGCGTAATATAATTCGACGAAAAATCGTTATGCGAGATTAGTTTCGGCGTAAACACTATTATGCCTATACTTATTATGCAAAATCGAATTCTGCCAAAAAAAATTATGCGTAAACAAGGGGAACCCATTTTATAAAATAATTTATGCATTTTTATGATTAAAAGTCGATGTTTTGGGTAGTATTTTTATATAATCTATCATACATCAGTACTTCCCGATTTTTCCTTGAATGGTGTATAAATACTAGCTGCCCTGATTATTTTGGAGCTAGGTCAATGAATGTGTGTGGATGTCCCAAGATTTATATTTATTCTTATTACCTCGGCAATGGCATTAGCATCGGCGGCGTCCATGGGCAGAGAGAGCGGCTGAGCCGGCTCGCCCCCAGCCCCTTGGTCGACAGCGACGTTTGCGCGCGGGCGAAGCACCTGCCACACATACAGAAATACTTAACCAAATATAACTAAACGTACAGACAAATTTGTCACCCCTTTTAGCATGTTTGCACATTGCAGCAGCGGGACTCGGGTAGCCGCGCCAGTGGACCATGAACCATCACGCGGTTAACGCGAAGATTTAGTCGCGTGCCGCCCACGTCCCGTCTTCTGGTCGCTTTTGAATACTATTTAACTTCTAATAGACTAGTGTGTGTTTCTATACATATTATACAAACTTTATTGGCAATTAAGCGTTTCCATCATCTCCTACTAACATCCCAAAGACGTTGGCAAATGAGTAAATTATGCACGAGATATCAGGTCAGTTTTCATCAGGATATTTTCATGGCTGTATAAATGAATGTGTGTAGGTTACGTGGACTGTATTTGTACTTTCGTACACACTACACCTTCGTCAGCTCTTAGGCGGAGACTTAAAACATGGCATCACTACATAGCATAAAACAAAGTCGCTTCGCTGTCTGTCTGTCCCTATGTATGCTTAGATCTTTAAAAGTACGCAACGGATTTTGACGCGGTTTTGTTTTAAATAGATCAAGAGGAAGGTTACTCGTATATAATTTGTTATAGTTTAACGCTCAATAGGGATGACGACAGGGTGAAGAAATCGAAATTCTAATTAGTCCGTCAGTCAGGTAATAAAAAAATATTAGACACGTATTTTTTGTTCTATCAAATTAACAAAGAATGACTAAGTCACGTCACCGTTAGGTATAAATCGTACCTAACCGTGACGTTATGCGACATTTCAACTCAATATATCTCCGTATAAGTTTGATTACGTGAAAAAAGAAAAAATACGTGTCCAATACTTTTCAATAATCTTCCTGATAGACTAAGGAAAAAAAGTGGTCATCATCCCTATTCCCGCGGGAACGCTATAACCGTATTCCACGCGGACAAAGTCGCGGGCAGAAGCTAGTCTACGATAAATTTGAATTGGTGTGTCGGAGGATTGGAGAGTTGGAATTTCAGTCACTCAAAATAGATGTAACATTGTTGGTGTCAGGTATACTGACCCGGAGCATGACAGTGCGCAGCTGCTCGTGGTGGCGGCGGAAGCGGCGCATGTGCTCCATGCGCGCCTGCAGCCGTTTGTGTGACGGAGACACTCGCCAGACCATCTTCAGGTGCTCGTCGCGCTTCTTCTTCACGATGTCGCTGCGATGCGAACGTTCATTTCAATCATACTAGTAGACATCATACGGTAAAAAGCGAGGAAACGCCTCCGTCCGCGAGTTACGAACGCGCGAGAAAGGGCAAGAATCATTCTTTTACAAAAACTAAAATTACAAGTACGTGTCAGCGGCCATCATTATCGTGAGCACCACTTAGTAGGAATAAACCGAGTCAAAGTGCCAAATAGAGAGCTTTCTTGTTTTGTCTCACGTTCTAGACACCGCTCGCATGCTCCGCAACGCTCGTATGAAAAAGACGCATCGACGTATCGCACGCTGTCAACACTTGTGCAGAACTTTATACAATTTTAGGAAAAAAAAAACATTTTCAATAAAGTATGAATTTTAGGAGTTCCTAAGAGTAAATCAAATACTCACCGCAAAAGACCTTGGAGCTTCTCATATTCGTCGTCCCAGCATGAGAACACTTCGAAACACTGAGTCATCACCTTCTCGAAGTCGTCAAATGGGATGTGCATGAGACGCCGAGTGCCAAGGACCTAAATCAGAAAGTAATCATAAATCATATTCCTAGAGACATTAGATCTTGTTACCTTTTATACCCATTGTTATTGGAATTGTACCTTTAGAAGTTGCTGGCCGAGATCACGAGAAATAGCTTCAACCAGTCTCAAGCCACGCTGGATGGGGTATTTAGTGGAGCGAATCTTGCGAAGGTGTGAAAAGATTTGTTGCACAGCCATTCTGAAAATTGTTACAAATTTATCGATGTGAAACTACGCATAAAGTCAAGTTTCTTGAAACTTAATGAAAATAATTACTTCACGCGTTGTGGGGCTGCTCTGTTTTAATGGAGAAGCTGGGGTACAAGTAATCTACCTGATTCTTTCCAACTCGGTAGCGCTGAGCAGATCATTAATAGGGAAGTCTTTCATGAGTGGATTGTAATCGGAGACCGTAGCGAGTGCCTGCTTGAGCCCGGTGTCCGTATCGAAAGACACGGTGGCGTGGAAACGCTTGCCGTATTTCAGGATCTCCAACGTTAATGCCACCTGAAAATCATAATTAAATAGTAACCGAAAACAATATAGCCATGAAGTAATGCCTAAGTGAATTGATGAAATGACGTTTATTACCTCTATGCTCTCTCTCTTCTCCTGAATACGATGGAGAGCCCTTTCAAGGTTAAGCCAGAACGAGATTTCTTGCAGCGCAGTCCCATTTGAAGGGTCGCGATCCAATTTGGTAACCTAAAAATATAAACAGTATCAAAATAGGCAGTTTGCTGTCTAATAATTGGCAACATTTAAAATTTGTCGTGGTGGCCTAGTGGTTCGACCTACCGCCTCTCATGCAGAGGGTCGGGGGTTCGATTCCGGCTCGCACCTCTAAGTTTACTTATGTGCGAAATTCAATTCTAATTGAATGCTTTTCGGTGAAGGAAAACATCGTGAGGAAACCTGCAGGCATCTGCGAAGTAATTCGAAGATGTGTGTGAAGTTCCCAATCCGCAATGAGCCCGCGTGGGGACTATAACCCAAACCCTCTCGTGAATAGAGGAGGCCTGTGCCCAGCAGTGGGACGCAAATAGGCTGAAGTAGTAGAAAACTATTTTGGTATCTCTGTTTAAAGGATTCAAGAAAAAAGTTTCAGATTTTTGTTCATTACTTTTAGAGAAAACAGTGTTTTAGTAGTAACTGGAGTGTGACTTCATAGCTCTTTCTTGCTAAAGAGCAGCTTAAAGTCGAGCACAACTATTTCTATGTGCAGAAAGAACTACTACGTCATTTGAGACTTCCCCCTACAGAATTAGAAAAAAACATTGACTTACAAAAAAAAATGTGTCCTATTAAATTTTTCCAACTTTTTAACAAGCTAATAGAATAGGGATCTTAAAAAAAATATGTTGTCAATTTTTATTAAAATATTCTTTGTTTCTTACTTTCTGTATTTCCTTTATCCAACGATTTACACCGTTTTGGAGTTGGTTAAGAAAAGTTGAGTCTTCCACTTTGTCGCCAAAATCGGCAACGCGAGGTTTACGTCCCTCATCTGCTGCCCTAAAATATTTAAATAGAAATATTATTAAAAAGCAGTTTAAAATTTAAATTTTCTTGTGCTTTTTTAGTCCAGCCAGTTTACAATTATTTACCTTTTAATGACGGCAGCTACAATGGGGTGCACTGGCAAAGTAATCTCAGGAATGTCAATATTCTGCTGCAAGTGGAGCAGACCCATTTCCAGCTCCGCTATCTTCTTCTCTACTGAGGGTGCCATCTTGTCTCCATCTCTGTTTATATTGATTTAATAGATATCTTTAGTTATTTTGTATCACTTCTACACTTCTATATATGCACTCCATCACTAACCTATTAGTGAAGGTAGAGGAAGCAATGGATAGCTGTATGGAGAGGAGTAATTACACAAAAGATCCCAATGGGTCGAAGTGTATCCACAAGGACCCCACAATCTCAAGATAAGATATTTTAAATCTGCTTCCGAATGTAAGAATCTTAAAATATATTTAATACAACCTTAATTTTACAATATCTATTAATATTTTTGAAGTGTTTTATGAATTATAAAAAAGCTGATGATATTAGTTAAGGAAATTACTGAGTTACCTGTCAGCTCTACCACTCTCCTTCACATAGCTCTTGAAGAAGGGAGCCATGGTCTTGCTGATGAAAGCATGAAGGGTCTCATAGGGAGAGCCATCCGACAGGTTGATGAGACGAAGCTGACTGTGGATTGACTTGTCCGCCTCGATGACTGATCCTCGCTTAATGCATACAAATGCAGCCACTCGCGGAGAAGTGAAGTGGACCTATTAACCACAAAGTACATAAAGCCTGGTTGATTCTAGTAGCTGGAATGTTTGTTGATGATTGGCTGGTTTCAGGCAAGCATTGCTAAATAACATATGGCCCCTTGGCATGTGGTCTGTGTAGTAATTGACAACAAAATATAGTACAATCTGCTGAGATTGACTGTACTGGGATATGATGTGTTAGGAGTTTGACATCCCTAGTTGATGTTTCTAAATTAAAGGGTAGATGAACAAATATTTTCAAGTTATCAAGATGGGCAGATATTGGTCATTACCTCAGTGCTGATTTGATAAGTAACGGCTTCTTTCTCCTCCTCTCCTTCTGTCGGCTGTTCGTTGTCATCTTCTGAACAATAATCATGTTATTTAGATAATGATTACTCATTATCAATATTACTAATTTAAAAATCATTTTTCCACAAAATAAAAGATCAGAGAGCTAATTATTACATTAATAGCTTTGAACATAGTAAAATACACGAATTACGCTAATAAGAATGTTATGGGTGTGGAAGTTACCTTTAGAGGAGAAGCGTTGAACATACAACGAAGACACTTGGGGGTCGGAAATGAATTTCCGAATGCAGTCTTGGTTCACTTTGTCATCAAGTGCAGCGTTGAGAGCCGGTGGAACGATATCATCTTCGGGCAAAAGTACCGTTGCGGCTCTGCGGAGGTAATTTGCGAAGTCTTGGAACTCCACCGCCACGACATTTTGCGCTTCCGGAGCGTTTTCGCTCCCATCAAGGGAGTCTCCCATTTCGTCCTAAATAATTATACACTAGAAATCGATAATCTAATCCTAAAATGCGAATAAATTTCAGCTGTTTGCTGGCCGTGCAGCTGCAAATTTGACATATGAAATGAACGAAAGGGGCCAAATGACGCATACTGTTCATGTTGCCAGTTGAAATAATATTTTTTCTTCTGAGAAATTTCATGGTCGGAAAGCATAATATTATTCGTAAAATAATTTACAATAAGTGGGTTTAGGGATCTCAAAATTGATCCAGATCATTCATTTTGTCTAGGTTTTACTATGGAGGGTTGAAGTAAGACACATTCCACACTCCATAGGTTTTTCTTTTCCGGCAGTTTCCGTTTTTATCATAGTTTTAGTGTTGCTACATTGAAAGTATGAAAACCTACAAAACAATTACAAAACAAAATATTAGCTTCTGCCGTAGTATCTCTTAGTAGTTTGTGGCTTCTGCCCACAAGGAGTTCATGGAACTATGACTTTTTCCGGAGGATAAAAAGTAGCCTATGTGCTTTCCCGGACCTTCGACTATACCAAATTTCATCTAAATCGGTCAATCGAAGCGAATCAGTGAAGAGGTAACAGACAGATTTAAATTCGCATTTACTTGCACGAGTCTCATTTGTTTTTAATTTTAAGGTAAAGGCTCAACCGACTTCGAAAATGGAGGTTTTCAATAAGACTATTTTTTTTTGTATGTATGTTCCTCTATTTCTCCGTGAATTGTGAACCGATTTTAATGTTTAGTTTTCTGGCGATAGCATCCATGAGATGGTGGAACTCCTCAAAATTTGTTAGCACGTGTACGATTTTCGTATCGATTTCAAAGACTACAGTGATACCTACGTCCCGTTGTACCCACGTTTGGAAAATGTACTTAGCCGATTTTTTTAAAATGAAAACAGACTTCATCTTCGACAGCCTGCAAAGTCGGTGTCAAGTGAACCGACCGTCATGACAACCTTATAGTGAACTTGACACCGACTTTCCATGGTTGTGGGAGTTTGAAGTCGGTTTTAATTTTATTATTTTTTTAGAATGATAAAGTACCAATGCGTTGCTGTTCTCGTAAGGGGATTGCACTGGAACGAGCTGCAATGATGATCTGTGATATATTCTCAGATAAAGTGCGGTGGCCCTACCACGTAGCTGTGGTGAGGTAGTGGTATCTACAGGTGGCCACAAACATCCGGTGCTATTTTTTACTCTACTACCTACTGCCCGCGTGGAATTCGCTCACCGCGTTCCCGCGGGAACTATGCGTTTTTTCCGGGATAAAAAGTAGCTTATGTATGTCCTCCCCCCAGGTCTTCAACTATCTCCATCCATACCAAATTTCATCTAAATCGGTCCAGCGGTTTAAGTGGGAAGAGTTAACAGACAGACAGTTACTTTTACATTTATAATATTTGTTAGGACAGTTAATCAAATGTGTTCTTATTTATTTGTAAAGAAAATCAGCTCAGCCGTTCCAAGATCATCACCTCTTCTCATTTCTGGCGGTTTGTTCATTGTTAAAAGTACATAGTTATTCTAAATCTGTTATGGTTGTGTTCGCCGTTCGATAGCAATGTTTCAATTCAACTAGCGTCACTATTGTTCCCAGATAAAAGCGACAATGTAGGCATCTACGTATCAGATCACGTATATTTTGCAAAGGATTAGTAACTGATAAAATCTGATGTACTCATATTGTTCCTAACTCAGTAAAAATAAAACAACAAATTTCATTGCATATTATTCTTTTTATATTTTTTTCATCAGTTTAAATGGAAAATACAATTTTATTTATTTATAATGTTGTCATTTATTTATTGTAAACAAATATATTATAAAAGATTTACATATTACTATCAAAACAAAATATTCACAAAATGGCAGACTAACTAAACAATTACTTAGCTGTTTCATCAAGCATGCTAACAATTGCATCGTTTTGAGCTAAACAAGAAAGAGAAAGTTTGGCACTGATCCCATAATCGAAATTATAATGAAGATGGCATAAATGCACATTGCAGCTATCTGTCGTTTAAATAAGTTAGTCTGTTTGTCCAAATTTTGAATAGGTACCTTTTATAACGATACTCTTCACAAAACAACCTCTCTTCGGCTCGTGGTTTCGTGGTGTAATACTGACAGCCGCCGGCTAGAGGGGGCGACGCCAAAGAGAGAGCCACCTCCGACTATTGCTTCTGTGGTAACTTGACAGTTAAAACTAATCTGCTGCCTCATTCGAACCTCCAAATTTACTTAATTAAAAAAAAACAACTAATCGGGACTTCTGTCGTAACAATACAAAATCCATTGAATGGATAAAATCAACTCAATTTTAAACATTCAAACAAATCATCAAGCATTTCAAATTATAAAAGTACCTCTTCTCATCTCATTTCTGCATTACCCTGCCTTAACAAAATCATAATATATATTACACTTAGCCAGTTGGCAAAACAAAAATAAAGCAATGGAAAAGGACATGAGCAAAAAAATTGCAAAAATAATGAAGGACTCCCGACCGATAGCGCGGCGGGCGCTGCGACGAGGGCCCGGTCCCTTCCACTCTTATATGAAATGCCGAAAAGAAAAGTATAATTCATAAATTGTACCTATACTTTGTTTATACACTAATTTTTTTTTACATTTTAATAATTTAAAAACAACCAGTACTTGGTCGAGAAATTTATATCCATTTTTTTTGTGTATTTTATATTTTGATGAAATATTTAAAAGCTAATTAACGTGAGCCGATGTCAGGATTCATAGCTAGTCGTCGTTCGCTCGAACCGGCTGGCAAGTCTCCGTCTGTCCGCCTGACTCGAGCTTGTATAAACACATCTATACACAATAACACTACCGCATCGTTAATACATCTTGACTCGTATCATAATGCACTGATATTTCGAGGGCACAAGGAATATCGCAGCATTGTTTCGTGGCGACTGATCGCTGAGGGCGCCGACGCCGCGCGCGCGCCTTTCGAACCTAACACTTCATTATATTATTCCCCGTCGCGATAGCAAAATAGAACACTACGATTATATCCCTTAACATGTCTAATGTCTAATTCGTACTCTATTTACAATGACATAATACATAATGTTCAAGTCGTGGGAGCGAGCGGCGCGCGGCGGCGGGCGCCGTTCCCCTATCTCTGTACAGCAATTTACAATAACATTTGATCAGAATACGCAAACTCAAAGATCTATATCTAAAATAAAGTAAGGTAAGGATCATCTTTATGTAACGCCCGCCTTAGCCGCTATAATATCAGCTATGTTAATTAATATAACGCGTTAATTTTGCACATGACAAATTAGCCACCCGATAACAATATTCCGAATAATAAACTAGGCCCAATTCATTGCTTTGTTAATAAATAATGGGGTCAACATAACCGACATTTTAGTGCGCAGATGATGCAGATAGTAATAAAAATAATACGACACTCGTGGCGCGTTTGTCATGCCGCAAAGAACATTCTGTGGAATTAGTACTATTTTATTACTAGCTCAGTTTAAGAAATGACACTAGACTCTAAATATCGTCTATACTGTACATTGGACTATGATATTCCGTTGAGATATTTTTCCTTTGTATAAGAAATATGACAAAATACATAATATATATATTTATGTCCAACCTTCTAATTACTTAACCGGTAACAATCGAGCAACATTTGACATAATTATTACTCCCTTTTGTGACAATGTTTGGATATTTAACATTTAGGGATATCTACATATAGTTATTCCGAAGGTGTTGGACCGGCAAGCGAGTCGGGGCGTGGGCTCCGGCCGTGAACGTGAGACCAGCTTTGCCAACGAGAGGTTATTAAATCTTTGTAAAAATATATTTGCATGTATTCATACACTACGCATGTACTAGGTGCGTCAATGAACAGTGCTTTATCAACGGTTCTGACAAATGGAATGCATCTTACACAATATCCACTTCAATAAATAACAACATCCCTGAAAATTACTAACGTAAGAAATCAGTATCTCCTTGTGAAAAAACAAATAATTCATTATAAGTATAATAACCAACCGATATTAGATATTATAATAAAACAATTGAGAGTGCTTAAACTAGTGGTAACAATAACATTTTCAACGTTTGTTCCTATCGATTTGATTGTTTCCTATTACCATTTCATAAAATGATTGTGATGATACAACTTTAAAACGTGAGAAGGGCAAGCATGTGTCATGATAAATAAAAAGCGAAATAAAATGTATGTACTACTGCATGGAAGAAACGAAAGTCACAATGGTGAAGAATAAATAATAATAAATTATAATCCAACGAAATTTTAATTATCTAATATCATGATTAATGACCACAACATTGAGCATTTGAATGAGTAAAAGCGATAAACGACAAGTACCGAGTGAGCAACCTAAGGCCGCGCGTGCCTTGAATTGACTAAATAACTCGAATGTCGCAATGAGAGGCCCGCTGCGTCCGCGCACTACACAAAACAATTGACGATCATAGTGAAATAATAGCAACGCCATGTTGACACAATAATTGACAAAATTAACCGAAACAACATTATCCTTCAACAAGGTTTCGTAAACCTACGCAAACTGCTCGCGTTATACTCATTATCTTACAATAATAATACGTATACGCATATAATAACAAATAAGTATATAATAACATGTACATTAGAAGAAAGTAGAAGGTATCAGTATAATGTTAAGTGACATTAGAATTTAGGACGCTTCTGGCGCTTAAAATTGATTCACATGCGTTTTGAATTGATTGGACTTGCACAAAGTTTTCGCTTCAACGATAAAAACCAGAGATACTTAACGCTCTAAATTATTTTCAAATATGGACGTTAATATTAGGACAAATGATGCGAGGCGGCTGTCCTCGCCGGCGGCCTACGTTTACTACCATTTTATTGTGTTCTGGAGGGTATTTCCGAGGAGGACCAAAATAATTACTTACTCCTAGTGGATGATTCGCACTGGCCGGTTGTTGCTAACTTTTAGGACACAATTAAAGTTGTATGGCAATTTAAGCAGGCTCTACTTAGAACTGCATTTTAAATGCTGGTTTATATCAATCATAACTTAGCCGTTTATTTTCTACAATATTATAAATCTACAATCAGTATTAACCGTCAATCTCAGTGGAAGAGTTTATTTGTGACAACTATGAGTTATTTCTTAAAGCGTTTTTTTATATTTACAAGATCTTGTGCGTGGAAAATAGACGGCTAAGCTAATAGAAGATATGTTAGTATGCATACACGTCGAGCAATATACGTGACGTTTCTCTATGTTTAATACTATATACACGAAGCTGGGCAAGACGTATTAATAAAACAAAAAAAAAATAACATCCTTTTTGGATGGATTTCTTAAAAACGAAGGGACGATGTTGGACTTGAACATCAAAGACCTAAGATGTTATAATTGTTTAAAAAGGCCAACTGTCTTTAAAATTGACTTTTTCAAATTGTTCGACATTTCTATCAAATCGGATAATTTAAAAATATTTACATATTGACCCCCAAAGGATAATAAAATAGTGAAATAATTCAGTAATCAGTATAAGCAAATTTCATTTGGACAACAATAATATTAGACGGCAATTATTTTCGAATGGAATTAAAAGTGGACGAAAAAATACCAAATATTGGACTATATATGTAGATAATAATTAGATCTTCTAGTTCTATATACACATGCTATTTACACCAAATCAGCGAGTCAGTAGTCGCGAGATGGAGTGACCATAATTAAGGCTGCGTCACATTATAAGACAAACACAAAAAATAATATTGGTCTCATATGTTTCCGCGTTGTTGTTTATGAAACGTTTTTGGAAGGCAATTTTGGCAATATTATTTCCTCCTGTTCTTGGAGTTTATGACACTAATTTGATATTTTAGACACTGTACCCGCATGCACGATTAATGGAACTTATAATAGTGAGTAATTAGAATGCGCTGTTTTATTAATTATTTTATAGTGATATTAAGAATGACGATTAAAATAAAATGGAGTTCATAAAAATATACATGTTTGTTTAAAAGAAGAACGAGTTGAAGAACAATATTATAAATAAATAAGAAATCACACACGACTAATATTAAAAATAGAAATCATTTGATAAATATTACAGAGTTATTTTTTCAGTGTGGATTCCCAGAAGTGATACTTTGCGACAGTATGGATATCCATACATTTGGTATGTATGTTCATCACCGGAAGTCGAGGTTGATGCTGCAGTTAGCTGCTCGTGTAATGGAAGATCAATAAAACTTAAGAAGATATTCTGTGCAGCGTAACATCCTGCGACAGTGAACCTGTGCACTTATGAATGATGCCGAGTTACTCAGTGCTCGTTTACTTTGCAGACCGGCAACTTATGTCGGGACTTGAATCGATAAATTGCACGTTAAAATTAAAAACGATCAGAACCTGATGCTAAAACTATAAAAAATAATTCTTAAAACCTTCCATGAATTAAATTATATATTCAGTCCACACAATTGCGAATCTGCAAAAGATCATGGCACTGCATTAAATTAGATCCATTGCTTCTTAATTATACGACCAGTTTTAAATGGTCTTCAAATTTGGAAGCAGCACGCGTACTGCTTAAAATTATGGCTTACCGTAAACATAGAGTCAATGTTGTCTTAGAAGACAATTTAATATGTACATTAGGCTTAGTCCGTGCGTTGTGGCCGCGCCCGCGGAGGGCGCGAGTTGCCGTCGAGTCTTGGAATAACTGTCACTGATCGGGGGCACTGACACGTACAAAACTTAGATGCTATGTATATGTATATAGATTGTCCTGTGAGTTTTGCGTCGGTCGTTGAGTTAGTACTATAGGCAGCGAGCGGCGGGCGGCGAGTTACTTAGGTGTCAGTACGCCTGCGTCGTGCTAGCGGTTGAGACGCGCTCGGATTTCAGGTTGCGCTGTAAAATAAAAATAAAAAGTCATTTAATTTGTCATCAATATGACGTATATAATAATTTTAGCTTTAGTTGTATCCACTTACAGGGAGGTCCTTTAACCGTGTTACAGACTTGAAAATACAATGACAAATTATGAATTATAAATCAGCCATTAAAAAAGGCCAGCTCGTAAAAGGTAGGTTAATATCTTATCGGCACTATAACATGCAATTAGAACGGTTCTGATCATAAAAACATGACAACTTAGAAGGCGTGGCGAAGCACTTAAGCCGTTGACGCGGAGTCTATTATTGCTTAAACCGCCCGCCTTCTAAGTTATGTCGTGCTGTACCAAACAGACCTGTGCTGTAGCCGTAGTGGCCTAGTAGTTCGGCCTACCGCCTCTCATGCAGAGGGTCAGGGGTACGATTCCGGCTCGCACCTCCTAAGTTTACTTATGTGTGAAATTCAATTTGAATTTACCAGAGCTTTTCGGTGAAGGAAAACATCGTGAGGAAACCTGTACGCGTCTGCGAAGTAATTCAAAGATGTGTGTGAAGTCCCTAATCCGCACTAGGCCCGCGTGGGGACTATAGCCCCTCTGGTGATGAGAGGAGGCTTGTGCCCAGCAGTGGGACGCAAATAGGCTGAAGTAGTAGTAGTAGTACCAAACAGTGGGTCGTCATAGTCTATTTAGTTGGTGGTAGTCAGCTTACCAGTTGGTCGTACTGTTGCACGAGCCGCTTGATGTGCGTGAGCTTGCGGTGCAAGTAGTTGACGCGCCGCTTCTCCGCCTGGTAGGCGGCGTCGCTGCGCACGCGCCGGTACTCCTCCACGATGCGCTGCTCTATGCTCTGCGAACAGATTAAAAAATAATAATTAATCAACTTGCACGTTAGGCCTTACTGGCTGGTTGGCGTGAAAAAAAAAATACGATGTTCCAATAAAAAAATATAGACATACTGGCTGGTAGGTTCCTGTCTACAAAAAAAGAAAATAATCACAATGTACTGGACAGATTATTCTAAGATCGTTCTATGAACGTTGGTTGGTGCACTTTAAATCTGAAGATTACGCGTCAGTGCATGGTAAGAATTTATCGAAGATTAATCTTCTTAACATTTTAATCAGGCAACTGATTAGTGAATTTTTAGCAGATAAGGTTATTTATTTTGGGAAAAGAGTTCTCATTAATTGTAGCGAAAGTTTAGTGCAGCGTAGGGTCTAGTGCCTCCCTGGATACTCGTTCTATTGTTAGTGGCTACGTCAACGTCCAGCCTATTCCGTGTATGACGATAAGCACCTGATGGTGCGGCGAGTGCGGCTGCGCCCGCTTGAGCTGCTGCTCGAGCTGCGTGAAGAGCGCCGCCACGTTCGCCACGCGCGCGTACAGCGACTGGTACTCCGTGTAGAGCTCCGCGAGCTCGTTCTATTGTTAGTGACTACGTCAACGTCCAGCCTATTCCGTGTATGACGATAAGCACCTGATGGTGCGGCGAGTGCGGCTGCGCCCGCTTGAGCTGCTGCTCGAGCTGCGTGAAGAGCGCCGCCACGTTCGCCACGCGCGCGTACAGCGACTGGTACTCCGTGTAGAGCTCCGCGAGCTCGTTCTATTGTTAGTGACTACGTCAACGTCCAGCCTATTCCGTGTATGACGATAAGCACCTGATGGTGCGGCGAGTGCGGCTGCGCCCGCTTGAGCTGCTGCTCGAGCTGCGTGAAGAGCGCCGCCACGTTCGCCACGCGCGCGTACAGCGACTGGTACTCCGTGTAGAGCTCCGCGAGCTCGTTCTATTGTTAGTGACTACGTCAACGTCCAGCCTATTCCGTGTATGACGATAAGCACCTGATGGTGCGGCGAGTGCGGCTGCGCCCGCTTGAGCTGCTGCTCGAGCTGCGTGAAGAGCGCCGCCACGTTCGCCACGCGCGCGTACAGCGACTGGTACTCCGTGTAGAGCTCCGCGAGCTCGTTCTATTGTTAGTGACTACGTCAACGTCCAGCCTATTCCGTGTATGACGATAAGCACCTGATGGTGCGGCGAGTGCGGCTGCGCCCGCTTGAGCTGCTGCTCGAGCTGCGTGAAGAGCGCCGCCACGTTCGCCACGCGCGCGTACAGCGACTGGTACTCCGTGTAGAGCTCCGCGAGCTCGTTCTATTGTTAGTGACTACGTCAACGTCCAGCCTATTCCGTGTATGACGATAAGCACCTGATGGTGCGGCGAGTGCGGCTGCGCCCGCTTGAGCTGCTGCTCGAGCTGCGTGAAGAGCGCCGCCACGTTCGCCACGCGCGCGTACAGCGACTGGTACTCCGTGTAGAGCTCCGCGAGCTCGTTCTATTGTTAGTGAGTACGTCAACGTCCAGCCTATTCCGTGTATGACGATAAGCACCTGATGGTGCGGCGAGTGCGGCTGCGCCCGCTTGAGCTGCTGCTCGAGCTGCGTGAAGAGCGCCGCCACGTTCGCCACGCGCGCGTACAGCGACTGGTACTCCGTGTAGAGCTCCGCGAGCTCGTTCTATTGTTAGTGACTACGTCAACGTCCAGCCTATTCCGTGTATGACGATAAGCACCTGATGGTGCGGCGAGTGCGGCTGCGCCCGCTTGAGCTGCTGCTCGAGCTGCGTGAAGAGCGCCGCCACGTTCGCCACGCGCGCGTACAGCGACTGGTACTCCGTGTAGAGCTCCGCGAGCTCGTTCTATTGTTAGTGAGTACGTCAACGTCCAGCCTATTCCGTGTATGACGATAAGCACCTGATGGTGCGGCGAGTGCGGCTGCGCCCGCTTGAGCTGCTGCTCGAGCTGCGTGAAGAGCGCCGCCACGTTCGCCACGCGCGCGTACAGCGACTGGTACTCCGTGTAGAGCTCCGCGAGCTCGTTCTATTGTTAGTGACTACGTCAACGTCCAGCCTATTCCGTGTATGACGATAAGCACCTGATGGTGCGGCGAGTGCGGCTGCGCCCGCTTGAGCTGCTGCTCGAGCTGCGTGAAGAGCGCCGCCACGTTCGCCACGCGCGCGTACAGCGACTGGTACTCCGTGTAGAGCTCCGCGAGCTCGTTCTATTGTTAGTGACTACGTCAACGTCCAGCCTATTCCGTGTATGACGATAAGCACCTGATGGTGCGGCGAGTGCGGCTGCGCCCGCTTGAGCTGCTGCTCGAGCTGCGTGAAGAGCGCCGCCACGTTCGCCACGCGCGCGTACAGCGACTGGTACTCCGTGTAGAGCTCCGCGAGCTCGTTCTATTGTTAGTGACTACGTCAACGTCCAGCCTATTCCGTGTATGACGATAAGCACCTGATGGTGCGGCGAGTGCGGCTGCGCCCGCTTGAGCTGCTGCTCGAGCTGCGTGAAGAGCGCCGCCACGTTCGCCACGCGCGCGTACAGCGACTGGTACTCCGTGTAGAGCTCCGCGAGCTCGTTCTATTGTTAGTGACTACGTCAACGTCCAGCCTATTCCGTGTATGACGATAAGCACCTGATGGTGCGGCGAGTGCGGCTGCGCCCGCTTGAGCTGCTGCTCGAGCTGCGTGAAGAGCGCCGCCACGTTCGCCACGCGCGCGTACAGCGACTGGTACTCCGTGTAGAGCTCCGCGAGCTCGTTCTATTGTTAGTGACTACGTCAACGTCCAGCCTATTCCGTGTATGACGATAAGCACCTGATGGTGCGGCGAGTGCGGCTGCGCCCGCTTGAGCTGCTGCTCGAGCTGCGTGAAGAGCGCCGCCACGTTCGCCACGCGCGCGTACAGCGACTGGTACTCCGTGTAGAGCTCCGCGAGCTCGTTCTATTGTTAGTGACTACGTCAACGTCCAGCCTATTCCGTGTATGACGATAAGCACCTGATGGTGCGGCGAGTGCGGCTGCGCCCGCTTGAGCTGCTGCTCGAGCTGCGTGAAGAGCGCCGCCACGTTCGCCACGCGCGCGTACAGCGACTGGTACTCCGTGTAGAGCTCCGCGAGCTCGTTCTATTGTTAGTGACTACGTCAACGTCCAGCCTATTCCGTGTATGACGATAAGCACCTGATGGTGCGGCGAGTGCGGCTGCGCCCGCTTGAGCTGCTGCTCGAGCTGCGTGAAGAGCGCCGCCACGTTCGCCACGCGCGCGTACAGCGACTGGTACTCCGTGTAGAGCTCCGCGAGCTCGTTCTATTGTTAGTGACTACGTCAACGTCCAGCCTATTCCGTGTATGACGATAAGCACCTGATGGTGCGGCGAGTGCGGCTGCGCCCGCTTGAGCTGCTGCTCGAGCTGCGTGAAGAGCGCCGCCACGTTCGCCACGCGCGCGTACAGCGACTGGTACTCCGTGTAGAGCTCCGCGAGCTCGTTCTATTGTTAGTGACTACGTCAACGTCCAGCCTATTCCGTGTATGACGATAAGCACCTGATGGTGCGGCGAGTGCGGCTGCGCCCGCTTGAGCTGCTGCTCGAGCTGCGTGAAGAGCGCCGCCACGTTCGCCACGCGCGCGTACAGCGACTGGTACTCCGTGTAGAGCTCCGCGAGCTCGTTCTATTGTTAGTGACTACGTCAACGTCCAGCCTATTCCGTGTATGACGATAAGCACCTGATGGTGCGGCGAGTGCGGCTGCGCCCGCTTGAGCTGCTGCTCGAGCTGCGTGAAGAGCGCAGCCACGTTCGCCACGCGCGCGTACAGCGACTGGTACTCCGTGTAGAGCTCCGCGAACTCGTTCTTGTAGGCGCGCCGCGTGCTCGAACTCGTGATGGGCGGGTATTGCCTGCAACAGGAAGTCAAGACTTGAAGTGTGGACGAATGTTTACTGCGGACGCAGCGGGACTGATCAGTGACTGTCTTTCGGACGTGTTGAAAATCCATACTCCATTCTAATATTATAAATATGTTTTTTAGGGTTCCGTACCTCAAAAGGAAAAAACGGAACCCTTATAGGATCACTTTGTTGTCCGTCTGTCCGTCCGTCTGTCAAGACCCTTTTTCTCAGGAACGCGTGGAGGTATGAAGCTGAAATTTATGTCAATTACTTAGGTCTACTGTCCCTTGAAGCTGTGAAAAAATCAAACTTCTAAGCCAACGCAATCAAAAGATACAGCCGTTTATGCCGCAAATTTTCGACACTTGCAAGGGAATCAAAACCTACAGGGTGCTTCCCGTGAACTCAGAATCTTGAAATTTGGTACGAAGCAACGTCTTATAGCATAGATAAAGGAAAAATTACGAAAACCATAAATTTTCAGTTACATCACATAATATTTTTTTTTTTAATAATTTTAACCTTACTACCCATTTCCTCATAAACGCGTAGAGGTATTAAATTGAAATTCATACCAAATACTCAGGTCTATAATACCTTTAAGCTGTAACAAAATCAAACTTCTATGTCAACGCAATCAAAAGAAACAGCAATTTAAGCTGCATATTTTGAAACTCGCAAGTACTCGCAAGGGAATCAAAACCTAAAGGGTACTTCCAGTCGACCTAGAATCTTGAAATTTGGCATGAAGCAACGTTTTATAGCACACATAAAGGAAAAATTCCGAAAACCTTAAATTTTTAGTTACATTACAAATTATATATTTTTTTAAGATCTTTGTCTTAATTTTATGCTACTCCATCTTTCCCCATTGTAATGTTATGAATTTCATTTTGCAATAAAAATACCATAGTTATGACTCGATTGTCGTAAAGAACGAACTTTGTAAACCTTACAGGTTTGTACGGAACCCTCGGTGCGCGAGTCCGAATCGCACTTGTCCGGTTTTTTTTTTAATAAATGTAGAGTATCTACCCGGGCGACCGAGCTGTGCTCGGCTCAAAAATGAGTTTTCCCATAAATAAAATCGTTTTTTCGCACCCGCATACCCTCGGTTGAAATAATGAGCTTTCCCAGATATATGAGACCCGGCTAGATTGACTTTTCGCGTAGTACGCAAATATAGTCCAAAAACGTTAAAACCGTTTCTGAAACCGCGCTTGTATTTATACTTGGCTACCTCGTTTAATAAATAAAGTACAACGGAATTATTTTAAACCCGATCATTCAAATACGTAGACTACAGTTAATAAGAGAATTTTCACTTCGTGACATAGCTGATTAGGCAAATTAGATTGCGGATACGATGATTGTTAGTTTTTGTGCTCACAATTTGATTACAATTACACAGCCATCTTATAAAAAGGTCACTGAACATTATATTCTTCGTAAAACTGCTCGACTAGCCAAAGTTACTTTCTAACCAACTGGTTTGGAATTAGGTACCTGTCTGGGCCATTTTCTCTAACGAACGTTTCCGTCGTTTATGTTTAATGACCAGAGTGCAGGTACTTATACTGTAACGTAAATTATATGAGCTCTATAACACAAATAATAATACTTGTCCAGAATTTATGTAATTACCTTTCAATCTCATCCAAATCAGTCATGTTCTCATCGGGCACCGACGCTAATTCAGTATTTTCTAAGGGTTCCGTATTTGTGATGTCTTTTTCTGAAATAAACAAAAAAATAGGTTTTAGTTTTGGAAACATCAATTTATACATTTTAAACCACCAAATTCCATAGTTAACTTATCTAAAAAAGCCGCGACAACCGAGCGATGGGAGGTTAGACTTACCGCCTGTCAAAAGTAACTGCCTCGCAACTGTGAGTTATTTAAATGCGAGCGAAATAATATTTGAATTTTTCACCGACTTTTTATTTTAAGGAAAACGTCGTGAGGAAACCTGCACGCAACTGCGAAGTAGTTCAAAGATGTTTGTGACGTGAAGTCTCCAATTCGCACTAAGCTCGGGTGGGGACTATAGGCCAAACAATGATGAGATGAAGCCTGTGCCTCGCCTCTATAGGCACAGCAGTGGGACGTAAATAGGACGTAAACAGTTGGTCGTGATCATACCTGTGATACTAGTTTGCTCTACTGGGGGACTACTTCTAAAACCATTCGTCTTCACAGGACTCGGGCAAGTTTCCTTAACAGTGTTAAACGTCAGGGTGTAGCCATTATCCTTTTTGCCTGAAATAAAAAAAAAAAATTCAGTAACATGCATGTAAAGATTGGACTGTTTTGTATAATAAGATTACATGTAAAGCTGATAATTAAAGGCAAATGTAAAGTGTTTTCATGAAGGCGCCTTTTAACCTCACAAAGAAATGAGTCAGTATATTCGATTCGTACTTTATTGTTTTTGTAAGTCGTTAGCACTTGACTTGTTATTCGAACACTTACACTAACGGTATCTGAGCCTTAATTATGTATGCTTATCATGAAAATTTCCTGCCTCGACTGAGCATAATTGAAATTAAATGAACAAAACACAGTCACAGTAGTCCTTGTAAACTATTGAAGTTTCAATACTTTGGGTTAAAAAGTTGAAAGTTTAGGTTTAAAACAGAATTGCTCTGTGTACATGAGTGAATTGAGGAAGTCAAAAGAAATAAAAAAGAACGTGATTGTGATGAGAGTAAATCTTTTGGTATGGTTGTGGACTCCATCCGCATTTGGTCCATTTATGTCTAGTGAATATCTTGCGAACGTACGCCGAAAACTTTCCCGACCTGAGTATCAAATAGTTCAAATCAAGTTGAGGATTGGCAGTACTGTTGGCGCAATAGTGGCAATTAAAAACTTGTTCAGGGTAAAACAAAGTTACCTTTAAGTGC